>JAWNLW010000588.1:0-56059 GCA_035042075.1 Drosophila macrospina | reverse complement strand
AACTTTGGAGCACAAGTAAGGGATTAAGCGCAAGACGAAAGTGCAGACAACACAAATACGACAAAGCGCCGCTATCTAAACACAAACGCACAGAAGCACAGAAAGATTAAGGGAAAGAGCGCGAGAGATCACAGCGTATGTGATATAAAAATAGCACAAAAAAGTTAGGCAGCTACAGTCGTGCGACGGCTGTGGGAGACTCTGAACTAATCGGGGAAAGCAAACAATTAAGCAAATATAAAACTAAATTTAAAGCCAAATAAGCTTAAGCAATGTTCAACTCATTATCGTTCGTTCTTGGAAGAAAGCAGCAATAATGAGTGAGCGCGAGTTACCTACCCAACAACCCATCAACCAGTTCAATGAAAAGAGACACACACACACACAAACACATCTACTTCATAAAAAGCCCATATTCATTAATTCTTTGTACACATATAAGCACACACAAAAACACACACACACAAGTATTAAATACACTATGCATAATTTACCTACACATATGTATAAGCATTTACTCTTTGTAAAAACATACGAAATAAGGAAACCAAAAACTTAGAAATAAAAACTCACTTCTGTTTTGGTATTTGAATTGAGCGGACGTTTTAATACCATCGCAAAGCCTACACATATACACCATCTAGCTCCCGATGGTAATTGGCGCAGCCGGTTTAAGAATGGATCTACCTATAATCATGCTAAGTATCAATATTTTTGTGTACTTCAGATGTAAAGTGGAGTAACTGTGTAAAAGACGCATTGCTAAATGGAACGGAATCAATCGTTGATAATCGTTGCCACAGCAGAAAAAAAGGAGAAAAGAAAAAGGGAAAGAAAAAAAGGGAAAACTTGCAATCTATGTATGTATGAACATATATGTACTTGACTTCAATAACAAATGTGTTGCGATTGGGCGAAATCAATCGTTGATAATTGCTATTATCGCAACATTATTCATTGAAAATGTGTATGCATGTGAACATCTTCTTGTGTGATGTATAGAATCAAACGCTGATCATCGTACGTCATTCACACCAAAAGTTCATTCAGAAACACATGATGTGGTGGGATGGAATCAATCGCTGATAATCACTACTGCCACAGCATGATTAAACAACCTAAATAACAAAGTAATGTATTTGTGAATGTATACATGTACATACATGCAGACATACGTAACTAGAAATTCGTCAATTATTTCACAATTACATGAAATTTTAAGACACGAAAAAGAGAGAGAGAAAAAACAAAGAAACAACGCCACAATTCTGCGTTTCGTCGCCGACCTAACGGAAACTTGCATTTCAGTCGTCACGCTCAACACTAAAGAGGCTCTGATACCCGGCGCCACTATTCTGCCCTTCGACAGAATTCTAACGCTCAAAACTCAAGAAGTTTCGGTCGCCGCTAACAAATTTATACAACATACAATATATGGCGCCACTAATCTGTCTTTCGACACCGCCACCGTCGCTCATTTCGGCAGAACCAAATATGCCTGGCGACATCAATTCGCACGAAAAATATGTAGCTTGTAGTGAAAGACACTATTCAATAAGCAACTTGCAGAACTGCAAGATCAGTTGCGACACAAAGCTCGAACAAAAAAGACATACAGCTTACAAATAATTTCATAGTGCAATGATAAACAATTGTAATCGCTCATGTGAATAGAAGAAGTCTATAAAAACAATTGTAATCGCTCATGTGAATAGAAAAAGTCTATAAAATCAAACGTTGATAATTATATGACTTAACAGATCGGCTTCGGTAAAACATATACACAAATTTTCAAAGTATATATCATTTTCTTTCTCACGCTGTTCTCTTCTACGGTGAATTAGACCCGACGAATTCTGGCGCCACCACTTGCATACCAACGCAGCATTCGCAGAGCTGGTGACAATAGCACAAACAATAGCATTTTATTAAGAAATGTCAAAGAAATATACACTCCGGACAAGAACATCTGCCAGGCGAATTACAAGAATAAGTGAAAACACAGTTTGCCCTCTCAACGAAAACTCAATGGACTCCGGCAACGCCTCGGTATCACTTCCGTCTACTATATCAACTTCAAACGGGACACCTTCAACAATTAGCATGGACAACACTCCAAAAACTTTACATCCAATTCAAGGAATCGATCAGATACCATACAGCTCCCTTCTACTAAGAGCCATCAGGAATAAAATCATAGGAAGAGCTAATGATGCGTTAAAATTGTGCGACACTGGACTCATATGGAATGACATTAAGGCTAATCTGATTCAACATTATGGTAACAAAAAAAGTGAAGCTTCGCTTATTCACGATTTGCAAAACTTTTCTCATAACTTATCTTTAGGTGAACTTTTTTATGGTATTTTAAAACTTCAGTAAAATAAAAAAATCCGCAAGATATTAACGAAGCCTACGAATATTGCCGTATAGAAAAGACTTTCTATTCTCAAAAACCAAATAAAACTCAAAATATTAGAGCACAAATAGCACCATATTCACGCCCCCAAAATATAAGAAACCATACTAACAATAACCCATATAACAATAGAAACAATTCATATAGAAATTCTGCAACCATCACTCAGCCTAACAGTAACAATGATAATAGAAATTTAACTCTAAATTCTTTTAACTCAACAATCACCCCCAGGAATCAAAAACATAACATTAATGAACAGCAATCCTCAACTGAACTTTGCATATTAACGACGCAGAAAATTTTTTTCAAAACTGCCTCCAAGAATCAACAGGGTACTTAACAAAAAGAACACACGGCTCAACACTTCCTTTCATATGGATTAATTCCATCCCAAATCAACCCATAAAATTTTTGATACATACAGGTTCCACAAATTCATTTATAAGCCCAACTATAGTTTCCAATGCCGATCGCAAAACTCGCAATAATCCCGTAACTATCCAGACTGTCCTAAATCAACATGTCATTAGGGAAAAAACTATGATTCAATCGCTTACAGAGTTTAAAGAAGAAATTAATGTGGAATTTCTTCTTTTCGACTTCCATCCACATTTTAAAGGCCTGTTTGGAATGGATATTCTTAGAAAATTAAAAGCCAATATTAATCTAGACCGTTTTTATCTTGAAACTCCAAAATCATGTTTAAAATATGTATACAAGACAACCCAGTAACCGAAGTACATGTTATTCCCGCTCTATCAAAAGTCTTAGTAAATCTTCCAGTCCAGTTGAAGAAAGGTGATTTTTACAGTCAAGAGACAACTTATAACAAGCACTTAAATATATCTGAAGGATTATACAACTCAGTTAACGGATATAGCAATATGTTAATTATAAACAAGTCCTTCGAAGATCAGCAATTATATTTGGAACATCCATTGAAAACCATCCCCTATAATCAAAATCACTTTATTGAAATATACAATATAGCCTCAGATAATCAGAATCCTCAACATATCCACTAACACGTCACCACATTAAAAACAGACCACCTTAACTGCGAAGAGAAAATCGCGTTAATGCAACTTTGTAGTAAATACACAGACCTTTTCTATGACGATAGTCAAAAGTTAACGTTCACCAATGACATTAAACACTATATACGCACAACTGATGATACGCCAATCTTTGTCAAATCCTATCGCTATCCTTTCGACTTAAAAAAGGAAGTAAAGAACCAAATAGAGTCAATGCTAAAACAAAATATAATTACAACCAGCTGTTCACCTTGGAGTGCCCCAGTTTGGGTAGTTCCAAAAAAAACAAACCCCAATGAAACACGAAAATGGACACTAGTTTTAGATTATCGCAAACTCAATGAAAAAACAACTTCAGACCGCTACCCCATTCCAAATATAAACGATATTCTAGACCAACTCGGTAAATCCAACTATTTCTAAACGCTCGATTTAGCCAGTGGATTTCACCAAAACCAAACAGGATATGCACAATTTACACATCAGACAACATTTTTAAGATAGTGCAAGATGTGTTTTCTAAAGAGTTTTCTCACAATAAAATTTTTAAATGGCTTAGGTGTACAACTTTCCTAAATGATATTACTAATACTACTGACCAAGAAAAAATTGTCAATGATTATCACAATAATAACAATCACCGGGGTATTGATGAAACACTAATGCATCTTAAAAGAAAAGTTTACTTTCCATACATGAAAAGTAAAATAGCACAGATAATAAAGAATTGTGAAATTTGCCTCACACTTAAATATGATAGACAGCCACAAAAACCACCTTTTCAAGTACCACAAACTCCTTGCAAACCAATGGAAATAATTCACATAGATATGTACACGATAAACGAAAAGTATAACCTTACACTAATAGATAAGTTTTCAAAATTCGCATATGCCTACCCTATACCCAACAGGACCTGCATAAACGTCGTTACTTCCCTGAAAAATTTTTTTAGTCTTTTTGGAATACCTAAAAAACTAATCTATGACCAAGGTGCAGAGTTTTCCGGCAGTATATTTAAAGATTTCTGCAATCAATATGACATCGAATGTCATGTAACTTCCTTCCAGCAATTCTCCGGTAGAGCGACTACATTCAACACTTACCGAAATCTATAGAATAATCACGGAACTAAAAAAAAACAAGTCAGGCAGCTACAGTCGTGCAACGCCTGTGGAAGACTCGAACTAATCGGGGAAAGCAAAAAAAATAAAGCAAATATAATACTAAATTTAAAGCCAAATAAGCTTAAGCAATGTTCAACTCACTATCGTTCGTTCTTGGAAGAGAGCAGCAATAGTAAGTGAGCGCGCAAGAGCGAAAGGGAAAACAAACAACCGTTACTTTTTTTGCGCGTTGCTGTGTATACCCGTATAACCGTGTTGTAACTGTACAGCGCGCGTCTGTTTTTACTGAGATGCTTATTATGAAAAGTATGCTGACAAATCAATTTGTGGTTAAAAACGCTTCTTGTGCATATATGTATATTGCTTTTATAAAATTTCAAAAACATTAAAATTTTGTTTATATACTGCTCGGTCGGCAACGTCAACACATATACAGCACGAGTTTTTGAATTTGTCGTATACATACATATATCATATATACGAATTTCTAACGAAATTTGGTTATTGCTTTCTCTTAAATTCTTAACATTTTCTGACAATTAAGGCAAAATTAATAATATATGTATATATAAAATAAAAGTAACTAATTTATAATTATTAAAAAATGTAATTTGGAATTGTCAGCAGTGGGATTCGAACTCTCGCCTGTGCGGCAATTTTGGCCGCAGAGGTGCCATGAATCTGGTGATCATTCATTCCTTAATATCTTCTATGTTTATGATCCGAACGTGCTGAAATTTTCAGAAAACGTCCGCCAAGGGACATCCTCCATATGTGCCAAATCTGAAGTCGGTTGCTTCAGTAATACGTTTTTTCGATTTGCGGGGGCGGAAGGGGGCGTGGCAAAAATCTAAAACAGACTTGATCTGCGTGCAAACTATACACGTGTTGTCACCAAATTTGGTTACTCTAGCTCTTATAGTCTCTGAGAACAAGGTGTTCATACAGACGGACAGACGGACATGACTATATCGTCTCGACTATTGATGCTGATCAAGAATATATATACTTTGCTTCGTCACAACCTAGTAGACTATGAACTTTTAGTTCAGAGTCTAAAAAGTCTACTTTATACTAATCATAAAAGAGAAAATTGTAAATATTAAGAAATACTGATATGACTACTTATAATGAACAATAATATTATAATAATTATAATAATTAATATAATCGGCAGCCAGGGAGCACCACAGGGAGGCCACTAAAAATATGATGAGGTCAAGGTATCCAAAATAATCTTATGGAGACCTACGGGTCGACTGGAGCTCCATATAGTAACCCCAGGCTCCCCAAGGCAAATGTATTTATTTATTTAATAATAATACTTAATAATTAAAACATACTACATTGTTTTTATAATATTTGAATAATATAATAATGGTATAATATAATTTATAAAATTAATAATTGAATAATAATTTTACCTTTATGTCGCTATTAAGGACACTACCTACGAGAAAATTGTGATGACTGTGAAGCGTCTTTATAACTGTATGCGTGGCTGTTTTTACTGAGGCAGAGCAATCAATGGTAAACTCGTCTTGTGTTTTTGTATTGCTTTTACAATATTATAATAACATTGATTTTTGTCTTCTTATGCATAAAACAAATCAGGCAGCTACAGTCGTACAACGTCTGTGGTAGACTATGAACTAATCGGGGAAAGCAAAAAAAATAAAGCAAATATAAAACTAATTTAAAGCCAAATAAGCTTAAGCAATGTTCAACTCACTATCGTTCGTTCTTGGAAGAGAGCAGCAATAGTGAGTGAGCGCGCAAGAGCGAAAGGGAAAACAAACAACCGTTACTTTTTTTGCGCGTTGCTGTGTATACACGTATAACTGTAACTGTACAGCGCGTCTGTTTTTACTGAGATGCTTATTATGAAAACTATGCTGACAAATCAATTGGTGGTTAAAAACGCGTCTTGTGCCTACATATTGCTTTTATAAAATTTTAAAAACATTAAAATTTTGTTTGGGATGCACCGAGATTCGAACCGCAGACCTCTCACACGCAAATCGTACGTCTTATAACTTCAGCCACCGCCTTACATACTGCGCAGTCGGCAACGTCAATACATATACAGCACGAGTTTTTGCATTTGTCATATATGTACATACATATATGTATACGAATTTCTAACGAAATTTGGTTATTGCTTTCTTTTAAATTCTTAAAATTTTCTGATAAATAAGGCAAAATTAATATTATATGTATATATAAAATAAAAGTAATTAATTTATAATTATTAAAAAATGTAATTTGGAATTGTCAGCAGTGGGATTCGAACTCGCGCCTGTGCGGCAATTTTGGCCGCAGAGGTGCCATGAACATGGTGATCATTCATTCCTTAATATCTTCTATGTTTATGATCCGATCGTGCTGAAATTTTCAGAAAACGTCCGCAAAGGGACATCCTCCATATGTGCCAAATCTGAATTAAATCTAAAGTCGGTAGCTTCAGTTATACGTTTTTTTCGATTTGCGGGGGCGGAAGGGGCGTGGCAAAAATCTAAAACAAACTTGATCTGCGTGCAAACTATACACGTGTTGTCACCAATTTGGTTACTCTAGCTCTTATAGTCTCTGAGATCTAGGTGTTCATACAGACGGACAGACGGACAGACGGTCAGACGGACATGGCTATATCGTCTCGGCTGTTGATGCTGATCAAGAATATATATACTTTTTGGGTCTGCCACGCCTCCTTCTGCCTGTTACGCACATTTCGCCTTCGTCAAACCTAATAGACTTTGAACTTTTAGTTCAGAGTCTAATTAGCTGGAAATGACAAACCTATTTCTTATGCAAGTCGTACATTATCTGATGAAGAAACGCGTTATTCAACAACAGAAAAAGAAATGCTTGCAGTTTACTGGGCAGTAAAACACTTTAGGACTTACTTATTCGGGAAAAAATTTATCTTAGTTTCGGATCATAAGCCATTAACATGGAACACAGGGCCATTTTCCACCAACGATAAAGTCGCCCGTTGCAAATTACAGTTATTAGAATACGAGTTCGAATTTAAATACAAAAAAGGCTCTCAAAACGTGGTTGCAGATGCACTCAGTCATATCAGATCCGAAACAGACATTAGCGTAAACAATATAGACGTAGAAATTTCCAATAACCTTTCAACCAACATCCCAACTATTGAAAGACCACTTAACGACTTTAACTTGCAGATTGTCTTAACTGAGGGCATTCCTGCTTTTTGTAAGGTTTCTACTCCCTTTAAAAATAAATTAAGGCGAACAATCACTGAACCCAGCTTTAACACAGACATTGTACTGGACACATTAAAGAAAACATTAAAACCAAACAGGATATGCACAATTTACATTACATTTCTAAAGAGTTTTCTCACAATAAAAACTTTATTGCTTAGGTGTACAACTTTCCTAAATGATATAACTAATTCTACTGACCAACAAAAAATTGTCAATGATTATCACAATAACAACAATCACCGGGGTATTGATGAAACACTAATGCATCTTAAAAGAAAAGTTTACTTTCCATACATGAAAAGTAAAATAGCACAGATATAAATTAATTACTCTTATTTTATATATACATATATTATTAATTTTGCCTTATTTGTCAGAAAATGTTAAGAATTTAAAAGAAAGCAATAACCAAATTTCGTTAGAAATTCGTATACATATATGTATGTATATATATGACAAATGCAAAAACTCGTGCTGTATATGTATTGACGTTGCCGACTGCGCAGTATGTAAGGCGGTGGCTCAAGTTATAGAACGTACGATTTGCGTGTGAGAAGTCTGCGGTTCGAAGCTTGGTGCATCCCAGACAAAATTTTTAATGTTTTTAAAATTTTATAAAAGCAATATATATGCACAAGAAGCGTTTTAACCACCAATTGATTTGTCAGCATAGTTTACATAAGCATCTCAGTAAAAACAGACGCGCGCTGTACAGTTACAGTTATACGTGTATACACAGCAACGCGCAAAAAAAGTAACGGTTGTTTGTTTTCCCTTTCGCTCTTGCGCGCTCACTCACTATTGCTGCTCTCTTCCAAGAACGAAGGATAATGAGTTGAATATTGCTTAACCTTATTTGGCTTTAAATTTAGTTTTATATTTGCTTTATTTTTTTTTTTTGCTTTCCCCGATTAGTTCAGAGTCTCCCACAGGCGTCGCACGACTGTAGCTGCCTGACTTGTTTTTTTATAAGACTTTGGGTCGACTGCTATTAGTCGACGTTAAATAAATAAATGAATACAATAATACATAAGTTCCGCTACAATATTATAAATTGAAATCTCATTTTAGGATTAGTAAAATATAATTGCATTGAGTCTCTTTAACTAACTTTGTATTGTATTTGAACAATGTTATTTTCTGTTGTTTACTTACGCGATAACTTATGTTAACTCTTCTCCGCAATCGTCATGCGTTTGGTAACTCTGCAAACCTCTGATCACACTTCTCTGTAAGTTTCGATGCGTCTTTAACTTTTCTCTGTAAGCGTCGATGCCTCTGGTAATTCTGCAAGCCTCTTTCCCTTTCCTTTGCTCTCCTTTTTTGTGCTTATCTTTGATTTTGCGTTTCTGCTGTGCCACTCGCTATTGATTGTCTTTTAGTATGCCACTCAAATCAGTTTGTCTCTATTGCGCCCGTTGTTTTCTGCTTCCGATCTCTTGTCGTCGCTTGCTTAACGGATAATGTCGTTTGTCGCTTGCTACTTGTCGAGTTTATCGATTCTGCACCTAGCTAGTTATGCCACTCGTAAGCACGGATTTTTTTCATCGCTTGCTTATCGGATAATGCTGTTTATCGCTTCCTGCTTCTTTTTTTTTTTTAACTTTGTGCTCGTTTCTGAAAATGCTTCCATGCCATGTCCATGCTTCCAATGTCAATTTGTTGATTGAATTTGCACACTATAAGTCCCAGCACACCGAATACATTTTTGCGTATTTTCTTCACAGAAAAAATTATTCCGGACGAACCTCTAAGTTGCAGCAGAGTGTTCGTGTGTATTTTGATTAAATATATAGTGTTTATTAAATAATTTAGTGGTTACAAATTAAAGGATTAGTTTCACATTTCTTTACTTCATATATTCTCTTTAGTTCTTCTTACAGTTCTTTAATAATTCTTACTTTCTTAATCTCTGATCTACCCTTTTGAAGAGCGCACAACTGGACTCTGTTAATTCTGATTCTTTAACGTGTCACCCTCTTTACCCTATTGTATACCCTATGGAGGTATTAAATTTAACTCTGATCAGCCTGCACCCGATCAATTCCACAAACTTACTGTAATTTTCTTCTTTAGTTATCAGAGCATTTCTGAATATAAAGCAGACTGATGCCTTTTCCACTTACTTCAGTAAGGAATTTGACTCTTTCCACCACTATCTCCTACTTAAATAACTTAGTCTTGTCGGTTTTCCTCATAAACTTTTTATGTGGATCTCCGAATATCTCACTTATAAACCCCAAAAAGTGGTATTTTGATCCTCTGTTTCTAAACCCGTATTTGTAACTTATGGCGTACTTCAGGGCAGCCATCTTGGTCCTCTACTATTTAATCTTTTAATTAATGATCTTAAGTCTATTTTCAGACACTCTGCAAAACATATATTGACATCAACTCTCATTATTTTTTCCAAGCAGATCTTGATTCCTTTCATACCTGGTGTGAAACTAATTTGTTACAACTAAACTGCTCTAAGTGAATGGACACTTTAAATCAGGTAAAGGATTTAGGAATCCTTCTTAGCCATAAATTGAAATTTGATCCCCATATTACCCATACTGTCAGTAAGGCTACTCAAGTACTTGTGGTCATCAATGATTGTCTAAGGAATTCGACGACCTTTATACGACAAAATTATTTTATATTTCCCTTGTTCGCCCTATTCTGGAATACGGATCTTGTGTGTGGTCTCCCAATATCCTGTATACTAGGACAGAATTGAGTCTAAAAAAAGAAATGATAAAAACATTAAATTGAGCCACCGCTTTATATACTGCATGGTCGACAACCTCAATATATATACAGCACGAGTATTTGCATTTGTCATATATATAAATACGAATTTCTAACAAAATTTGGTTATAGCTTTCTCTTAAATTCTTAATATTTACTGACAAATAAGGCAAAACTATTAATATTTGTATAAATAAAATAAAATTAATTAATTTATAATTATTAAAAACTTAAATTTATAATTGTCCGCAGCCGGATTTGAACTCGCGCCTTTGCGGAGTGTCTCGTTGTTGTTCTTACTAAAGCTGGCATGCACCTGGTGATAATTCATTCCTTAATATGTTATTTTCAGAGAACGTTCGTCTAGGGATATCCTCTATGAGTGCAAAATCTGAATCTAAATCTAATGTCCGTAGTTTAAGAAATACGTTTCTTTTATATTTGCGGGGGCTGATCTGCCTGCACACTATACAGGTGTTGTCACCAAATTTGGTAACTCTAGCTCTTATAGTCTGTGAGATTTAGGTGTTCATACAGACAGAAAACGGACATGGCTATATCGTCTAAGCTGTTGATGCTGAAAAAGAATACATATACTTTATAGAGTCTGTCACGCCTCCTTCTGCCTGTTACGCACATTTGTAGTACTGTAATAAAATTTCTAATTATACTCTCCACCTGTCCATGTGACTTATCAATTGGATTGAGAAATACTTCTTTTTACCACACTTTTGGTCACTTACCATACATTCTACACTGAATCTTATGATAGTGCAAACTTTTCTTACTAACTTTTCTTGCTAAAATTGTCTCTTTACTAACTCAATACACTTTTGAGTACCAAAATGTCCTTGACGGTGGGCCTTCCTAATAACTTCTTCACCCATTTTTGTTGGAATTACTATTAGTTCTCTAATAGGATATTTGTACAGAATATCTAGCTTCATATACAAATCTTTATACGCCCCTGATTCCAATGCTATGCATTTGTGCTTTTTTAGACTCTGTACTTAACAAGTCAGGCAGCTACAGTCGGGGTACGACTGTGGGAGACTCTGAACTAAAGCACGAGTTTTTGCATTTGTCATATATATATATATATATATATATATATATATGTATATATATATATATATAAATATATATCAGAAATCGTCCGCAAAGGGACATCCGCCATATGTGCCAAATCTAAAGTCGATAGCTTCAGTAATACGTTTTTTTCGATTTGCGGGGGCGGAAGGGGGCGTGGCAAAAATCTAAAACAAACTTGATCTACGTGCAAACTATACACGTGTTGTCACCAAATTTGGTTACTCTACCTCTTATAGTATCTGAGAACAAGGTGTTCATACAGACGGACAGACGGACAGTCGGACAGACGGACAGACGGACATGACTATATCGTCTCGGCTGTTGATGCTGATCAAGAATATATATATACTTAATAGGGTCTAAAACGTCTCCTTCTGCCTGTTACGCACATTTCGCTTTCTTCAAACCTAATAGACTGTGAACTTTTAGTTCAAAGTCTAAAAAGTAAGAAATCGAGACCTACTACCACTAACCTACTGGAACTTTCTTATTTAGTTTTCTGAGGATTTCTGAATAAAATGCAGACTGATGAAATAGTGTAAATTTCAGTAAGGCATTTGACTCTGACAACCATTGTCTCCTGCTTAATAAACTTAATCTTATCCGTTTACTTCATAGACTCCTTATGTGAATCTTCAAATATCTCACTTCCAGAACCCAAAAAGT
This sequence comes from Drosophila macrospina, assembly GCA_035042075.1. NCBI lineage: Eukaryota > Metazoa > Arthropoda > Insecta > Diptera > Drosophilidae > Drosophila > Drosophila macrospina. The sequence goes on along the minus strand of JAWNLW010000588.1, from coordinate 43,746 downwards.
TATATTTCGAACCTCTCTTTCTAAGCCCGTATTTGTAACTTCTGCCGTACCTCAGGAGAGCCACCTTGGTCCTCTACTATTTAACATTTTTATTAATAAAAAAAAAAAAAAAAAAAAAAAAAAAAAAAAAAAAAAAAAAAAAAAAAAAAAAAAAAAAAAAAAAAAAAAAAAAAAAAAAAAAAAAAAAAAAAAAAAAATGATGTGAAGCTTTGCTTAACATATAATGATATCAACTCTCATAATTTGATACAGCCAGATCTTGATTTCTTTCATACCTGGTATAAAGCTAATTTGATATAACTAAACTGCTCTAAATGTATGGTCGTTTTACACCTCGATCGGACGCCTCTTGAGACTTTAAATCAGGTAAAGTTATCATAAATTGAAATTTGATCCCTATATTTCCTATACTGTCAGTAAGGCTACTAAGTACTTGGAAAAAGTCACAGACTTTGTACTTAAAACGTACTCAAAGTCTATTAGGTTTGACGAAAGCGCTATGTGCAGATCAAGTTTGTTATATTTTTGCCTCGCCCCCTTACCCCTCTGTAAATCGAAAAAAACTTATTTCTAAAGCTACAGACGTTAGATTTCGATTCAGATTTACCACCCATGGAATATGTCCCTGTATGGACGCCGACAACGATTGATTTTGTTAGAACAACAACAAAACACGCCGCAAAGGCGCGTCTTCAAATCCCTCTGCTGACAACAACAAATTTAAGTTTTTAGACTCTGAACTAAAAGTTCATAGTCTACTAGCTTTGATGAAAGCGAAATGTGCGTAACATTCAGAAGGTCGCGTGGCAGACCCTATAAAGTATCTATATTCTTGATCAGCATCAACAGCCGAGACGATATAGCCCTGTCCGTCTGTCCGTCTGTACGTCTGTCCGTCTATATGAACACCTAGATCTCAGAGTATGCACGCAGATCAAGTTTGTTTTAGATTTTTTCCACGCCCCCTTCCGCCACCGCAAATCGAAAAAACGTATTACTGAAGCTACCGACTTTAGATATAGATTCAGATTTGGCACATATGGAGGATGTCCCTTTGTGGACGTTTTCTGAAAATTTCAGCACGATCGGATCATAAGCATAGAAGACATTAAGGACTGAATGATCACTAGGTTCATGGCAGCTCTGCGGCCAAAATTACTTTAGTTAGAACAACAACAACAAGAAACGCCGCAAAGGCGCGAGTTCGAATCCCACTGCTCACATTTCCAAAATACATTTTTTAATAATTATTAATTAATTACTTTTATTTTATATATTCATATATTATTAATTTTGCCTTATTTGTCAGAAAATATTAAGAATTTAAGAGAAACCAATAACCAAATTTCGTTAGAAATTCTTATATATATATGACAAATGCAAAAACTCGTGCTGTATATTTATTGAGGTTACCGATCATGCAGTATGTAATCGACGCGAATCGCGATCGCGAATTCGAGACCCGATCAATTCGTTTTGCAACCTGCTCAATTTTTTATATGCGTAGTACATGGCATTTAAATTTACAGTTATATTTGCTAAATAAGAAGCGAATTCCAGCTGCGACAAAATGGTATAAAAATTTAATTATTGAAGTTAATCATAATATATATTACTTAATATATTGCATTCCCCAATATGCAGTACTACCTAACTTGTTTTTTTTAGACTCTGAACTAAAAGTTCGGAGTCTATTAGGTTTGACGAAAGCGAAATGTAGCGTAACAGGCAGAAAGAGGCGTGGCAGCCCTATAAAGTATATATATTTTTAGACTCTGCATCTGACAGCCGAGACGATACCGTCATGTCCGACTGTCCGTCAGTCTGTCTGTATGAACACCTAGATCTCAGAGACTATAAGAGCTAGAGTAACCAAATTGGGTGACAACACGTGTATAGTTTGCACGCAGATCAAGTTTGTTTTAGATTTTTTCCACGCCCCCTTCCGTCCACCGCAAATCGAAAAAAACGTATTACTGAAGCAACCGTCTGAGATTTAGATTCAGATTTGGCACATTTGGAGGATGTCCCAGTGTGGACGTTTTTTGAAAATTTCAGCACGATCGGATCATAAACATAGAAGATATAAAGGACTGAATGATCACCAGGTTCACGGCACCTCTGCGCCCAAAATTGCCGCAAAGGCGCGATTTTGAATCCCCTGCTGACAATTCCAAATTACATTTTTAATAATTAGACTCTGAACTAAAAGTTCATAGTCTATTTGGTTTGACGAAAGCGAAATGTGCGTAACAGGCAGAAGAAGGCGTGGCAGACCCTATAAAGTAGTTATATTCTTGATCAAAGCACTCAACAGCACGAGACGATATAGTCATGGCCGTCTGTCCGACTGTCCGTCAGTCCGTCTGTATGAATACCTATATCTCAGAGACTATAAGTGCTAGAGTAACCAAATTGGGTGACAACACGTGTATAGTTTGCACGCAGATCAAGTTTGTTTTAGATTTTTTCCACGCTCCTTCCGCCACCGCAAATCGAAAAAACGTATTACTGAAGCTACCGACTTCAGACCTTCCGTCTGTTTTCAGACACTCTCGTATACTAATGTACGCCGATGATGTGAAGCTCTGCTTAACATATAATGATATCAACACTCATAATTTGATACAGCCAGATCTTGATTTCTTTCATACCTGGTATAAAGCTAATTTGATATAACTAAACTGCTCTAAATGTATGGTCGTTTTACACCTCGATCGGACGCCTCTTGAGACTTTAAATCAGGTAAAGTTATCATAAATTGAAATTTGATCCCTATATTTCCTATACTGTCAGTATGGCTACTAAGTACTTGGAAAAAGTCACAGACTTTGTACTTAAAACGTACTCAAAGTCTATTAGGTTGACGAAAGCGTTATGTGCAGATCCAGTTTGTTATATTTTTGCCCCGCCCCTTACTCCCTCTGTAAATCGAAAAAAACTTATTTCTAAAGCTACAGACGTTAGATTTCGATTCAGATTTGCCACCCATAGAATATGTCCCTGTATGGACGCCGCCAACGATTGATTTAGTTAGAACAACAACAAAACACGCCGCAAAGGCGCGTCTTCAAATCCCTCTGCTGACAACAACAAATTTAAGTTTTTAGACTCTGAACTAAAAGTTCATAGTCTACTAGCTTTGATGAAAGCGAAATGTGCGTAACATTCAGAAGGTCGCGTGGCAGACCCTATAAAGTATCTATATTCTTGATCAGCATCAACAGCCGAGACGATATAGCCCTGTCCGTCTGTCCGTCTGTCCGTCTATATGAACACCTAGATCTCAGAGTATGCACGCAGATCAAGTTTGTTTTAGATTTTTGCCACGCCCCCTTCCGCCACCGCAAATCGAAAAACGTATTACTGAAGCTACCGACTTTAGATATAGATTCAGATTTGGCACATATGGAGGATGTCCCTTTGCGGACGTTTTCTGAAAATTTCAGCACGATCGGATCATAAACATAGAAGATATTAAGGACTGAATGATCACTAGGTTCATGGCAGCTCTGCGGCCAAAATTACTTTAGTTAGAACAACAACAACAAGAAACGCCGCAAAGGCGTATTCATATATTCATATATTATTAATTTTGCCTTATTTGTCAGAAAATATTAAGAATTTAAGAGAAACCAATAACCAAATTTCGTTAGAAATTCTTCTATATATATGACAAATGCAAAAGCTCGTGCTGTATATTTATTGAGGTTACCGATCATGCAGTATGTAATCGACGCGAATCGCGATCGCGAATTCGAGACCCGATCAATTCGTTTTGCAACCTGCTCAATTTTTTATATGCGTAGTACATGGCATTTAAATTTACATTTATATTTGCTAAATAAGAAGCGAATTCCAGCTGCGACAAAATGGTATAAAAATTTAATTATTGAAGTTAATCATAATATATATTACTTAATATATTGCATTCCCCAATACTGCCCAATACTGCCTGACTTGTTTTTTTTTTAGACTCTGAACTAAAAGTTCATAGTCTATTAGGTTTGACGAAAGCGAAATGTGCGTAACAGGCAGAAAGAGGCGTTTGTATGAACACCTAGATCTCAGAAACTATAAGAGCTAGAGTAACCAAATATGGTGACAACACGTGTATAGTTTGCACGCAGATCAAGTTTGTTTTCGATTTTTTCCACGCCCCCTTCCGTCCCCGCAAATCGAAAAAAACGTATTACTGAAGCAACCGTCTGAGATTTAGATTCAGATTTGGCACATTTGGAGGATGTCCCAGTGTGAACGTTTTTTGAAAATTTCAGCACGATCGGATCATAAACATAGAAGATATAAAGGACTGAATGATCACCAGGTTCACGGCACCTCTGCGGCCACTTTTCCAAATTAAATTTTTAATAATTAGACTCTGAACTAAAAGTTCATAGTCTATTTGGTTTGACGAAAGGGAAATGTGCGTAACAGGCAGAAGAAGGCGTGGCAGACCCTATAAAGTATATATATTCTTGATCAGCATCAACAGCCGAGACGATATAGTCATGGCCGTCTGTCCGACTGTCCGTCTGTCCGTCTGTATGAATACCTATATCTCAGAGACTATAAGTGCTAGAGTAACCAAATTGGGTGACAACACGTGTATAGTTTGCACGCAGATCAAGTTTGTTTTAGATTTTTTCCACGCTCCTTCCGCCACAGCAAATCGAAAAAACGTATTACTGAAGCTACCGACTTCAGACCTTCCGTCTGTTTTCAGACACTCTCGTATACTAATGTACGCCGATGATGTGAAGCTCTGCTTAACATATAATGATATCAACACTCATAATTTGATACAGCCAGATCTTGATTTCTTTCATACCTGGTATAAAGCTAATTTGATATAACTAGACTGCTCTAAATGTATGGTCGTTTTACACCTCGATCGGACGCCTCTTGAGACTTTAAATCAGGTAAAGTTATCATAAATTGAAATTTGATCCCTATATTTCCTATACTGTCAGTATGGCTACTAAGTACTTGGAAAAAGTCACAGACTTTGTACTTAAAACGTACTCAAAGTCTATTAGGTTTGACGAAAGCGCTATGTGCAGATCAAGTTTGTTATATTTTTGCCCCGCCCCCTTGCCCCTCTGTAAATCGAAAAAAACTTATTTCTAAAGCTACAGACGTTAGATTTCGATTCAGATTTGCCACCCATAGAATATGTCCCTGTATGGACGCCGCCAACGATTGATTTAGTTAGAACAACAACAAAACACGCCGCAAAGGCGCGTCTTCAAATCCCTCTGCTGACAACAACAAATTTAAGTTTTTAGACTCTGAACTAAAAGTTCATAGTCTACTAGCTTTGATGAAAGCGAAATGTGCGTAACATTCAGAAGGTCGCGTGGCAGACCCTATAAAGTATCTATATTCTTGATCAGCATCAACAGCCGAGACGATATAGCCCTGTCCGTCTGTCCGTCTATATGAACACCTAGATCTCAGAGTATGCACGCAGATCAAGTTTGTTTTAGATTTTTGCCACGCCCCCTTCCGCCACCGCAAATCGAAAAAACGTATTACTGAAGCTACCGACTTTAGATATAGATTCAGATTTGGCACATATGGAGGATGTCCCTTTGCGGACGTTTTCTGAAAATTTCAGCACGATCGGATCATAAACATAGAAGATATTAAGGACTGAATGATCACTAGGTTCATGGCAGCTCTGCGGCCAAAATTACTTTAGTTAGAACAACAACAACAAGAAACGCCGCAAAGGCGTATTCATATATTCATATATTATTAATTTTGCCTTATTTGTCAGAAAATATTAAGAATTTAAGAGAAACCAATAACCAAATTTCGTTAGAAATTCTTCTATATATATGACAAATGCAAAAGCTCGTGCTGTATATTTATTGAGGTTACCGATCATGCAGTATGTAATCGACGCGAATCGCGATCGCGAATTCGAGACCCGATCAATTCGTTTTGCAACCTGCTCAATTTTTTATATGCGTAGTACATGGCATTTAAATTTACATTTATATTTGCTAAATAAGAAGCGAATTCCAGCTGCGACAAAATGGTATAAAAATTTAATTATTGAAGTTAATCATAATATATATTACTTAATATATTGCATTCCCCAATACTGCCCAATACTGCCTGATTTGTTTTTTTTTTAGACTCTGAACTAAAAGTTCATAGTCTATTAGGTTTGACGAAAGCGAAATGTGCATAACAGGCAGAAAGAGGCGTTTGTATGAACACCTAGATCTCAGAAACTATAAGAGCTAGAGTAACCAAATATGGTGACAACACGTGTATAGTTTGCACGCAGATCAAGTTTGTTTTCGATTTTTTCCACGCCCCCTTCCGTCCCCGCAAATCGAAAAAAACGTATTACTGAAGCAACCGTCTGAGATTTAGATTCAGATTTGGCACATTTGGAGGATGTCCCAGTGTGGACGTTTTTTGAAAATTTCAGCACGATCGGATCATAAACATAGAAGATATAAAGGACTGAATGATCACCAGGTTCACGGCACCTCTGCGGCCACTTTTCCAAATTAAATTTTTAATAATTAGACTCTGAACTAAAAGTTCATAGTCTATTTGGTTTGACGAAAGGGAAATGTGCGTAACAGGCAGAAGAAGGCGTGGCAGACCCTATAAAGTATATATATTCTTGATCAGCATCAACAGCCGAGACGATATAGTCATGGCCGTCTGTCCGACTGTCCGTCTGTCCGTCTGTATGAATACCTATATCTCAGAGACTATAAGTGCTAGAGTAACCAAATTGGGTGACAACACGTGTATAGTTTGCACGCAGATCAAGTTTGTTTTAGATTTTTTCCACGCTCCTTCCGCCACAGCAAATCGAAAAAACGTATTACTGAAGCTACCGACTTCAGACCTTCCGTCTGTTTTCAGACACTCTCGTATACTAATGTACGCCGATGATGTGAAGCTCTGCTTAACATATAATGATATCAACACTCATAATTTGATACAGCCAGATCTTGATTTCTTTCATACCTGGTATAAAGCTAATTTGATATAACTAGACTGCTCTAAATGTATGGTCGTTTTACACCTCGATCGGACGCCTCTTGAGACTTTAAATCAGGTAAAGTTATCATAAATTGAAATTTGATCCCTATATTTCCTATACTGTCAGTATGGCTACTAAGTACTTGGAAAAAGTCACAGACTTTGTACTTAAAACGTACTCAAAGTCTATTAGGTTTGACGAAAGCGCTATGTGCAGATCAAGTTTGTTATATTTTTGCCTCGCCCCCTTGCCCCTCTGTAAATCGAAAAAAACTTATTTCTAAAGCTACAGACGTTAGATTTCGATTCAGATTTGCCACCCATGGAATATGTCCCTGTATGGACGCCGCCAACGATTGATTTAGTTAGAACAACAACAAAACACGCCGCAAAGGCGCGTCTTCAAATCCCTCTGCTGACAACAACAAATTTAAGTTTTTAGACTCTGAACTAAAAGTTCATAGTCTACTAGCTTTGATGAAAGCGAAATGTGCGTAACATTCATAAGGTCGCGTGGCAGACCCTATAAAGTATCTATATTCTTGATCAGCATCAACAGCCGAGACGATATAGCCCTGTCCGTCTGTCCGTCTGTACATCTGTCCGTCTATATGAACACCTAGATCTCAGAGTATGCACGCAGATCAAGTTTGTTTTAGATTTTTGCCACGCCCCCTTCCGCCACCGCAAATCGAAAAAACGTATTACTGAAGCTACCGACTTTAGATATAGATTCAGATTTGGCACATATGGAGGATGTCCCTTTGCGGACGTTTTCTGAAAATTTCAGCACGATCGGATCATAAACATAGAAGATATTAAGGACTGAATGATCACTAGGTTCATGGCAGCTCTGCGGCCAAAATTACTTTAGTTAGAACAACAACAACAAGAAACGCCGCAAAGGCGTATTCATATATTCATATATTATTAATTTTGCCTTATTTGTCAGAAAATATTAAGAATTTAAGAGAAACCAAACCAAATTTCGTTAGAAATTCTTCTATATATATGACAAATGCAAAAGCTCGTGCTGTATATTTATTGAGGTTACCGATCATGCAGTATGTAATCGACGCGAATCGCGATCGCGAATTCGAGACCCGATCAATTCGTTTTGCAACCTGCTCAATTTTTTATATGCGTAGTACATGGCATTTAAATTTACATTTATATTTGCTAAATAAGAAGCGAATTCCAGCTGCGACAAAATGGTATAAAAATTTAATTATTGAAGTTAATCATAATATATATTACTTAATATATTGCATTCCCCAATACTGCCCAATACTGCCTGACTTGTTTTTTTTTTAGACTCTGAACTAAAAGTTCATAGTCTATTAGGTTTGACGAAAGCGAAATGTGCGTAACAGGCAGAAAGAGGCGTTTGTATGAACACCTAGATCTCAGAAACTATAAGAGCTAGAGTAACCAAATATGGTGACAACACGTGTATAGTTTGCACGCAGATCAAGTTTGTTTTCGATTTTTTCCACGCCCCCTTCCGTCCCCGCAAATCGAAAAAAACGTATTACTGAAGCAACCGTCTGAGATTTAGATTCAGATTTGGCACATTTGGAGGATGTCCCAGTGTGAACGTTTTTTGAAAATTTCAGCACGATCGGATCATAAACATAGAAGATATAAAGGACTGAATGATCACCAGGTTCACGGCACCTCTGCGGCCACTTTTCCAAATTAAATTTTTAATAATTAGACTCTGAACTAAAAGTTCATAGTCTATTTGGTTTGACGAAAGGGAAATGTGCGTAACAGGCAGAAGAAGGCGTGGCAGACCCTATAAAGTATATATATTCTTGATCAGCATCAACAGCCGAGACGATATAGTCATGGCCGTCTGTCCGACTGTCCGTCTGTCCGTCTGTATGAATACCTATATCTCAGAGACTATAAGTGCTAGAGTAACCAAATTGGGTGACAACACGTGTATAGTTTGCACGCAGATCAAGTTTGTTTTAGATTTTTTCCACGCTCCTTCCGCCACAGCAAATCGAAAAAACGTATTACTGAAGCTACCGACTTCAGACCTTCCGTCTGTTTTCAGACACTCTCGTATACTAATGTACGCCGATGATGTGAAGCTCTGCTTAACATATAATGATATCAACACTCATAATTTGATACAGCCAGATCTTGATTTCTTTCATACCTGGTATAAAGCTAATTTGATATAACTAGACTGCTCTAAATGTATGGTCGTTTTACACCTCGATCGGACGCCTCTTGAGACTTTAAATCAGGTAAAGTTATCATAAATTGAAATTTGATCCCTATATTTCCTATACTGTCAGTATGGCTACTAAGTACTTGGAAAAAGTCACAGACTTTGTACTTAAAACGTACTCAAAGTCTATTAGGTTTGACGAAAGCGCTATGTGCAGATCAAGTTTGTTATATTTTTGCCTCGCCCCCTTGCCCCTCTGTAAATCGAAAAAAACTTATTTCTAAAGCTACAGACGTTAGATTTCGATTCAGATTTGCCACCCATGGAATATGTCCCTGTATGGACGCCGCCAACGATTGATTTAGTTAGAACAACAACAAAACACGCCGCAAAGGCGCGTCTTCAAATCCCTCTGCTGACAACAACAAATTTAAGTTTTTAGACTCTGAACTAAAAGTTCATAGTCTACTAGCTTTGATGAAAGCGAAATGTGCGTAACATTCATAAGGTCGCGTGGCAGACCCTATAAAGTATCTATATTCTTGATCAGCATCAACAGCCGAGACGATATAGCCCTGTCCGTCTGTCCGTCTGTACATCTGTCCGTCTATATGAACACCTAGATCTCAGAGTATGCACGCAGATCAAGTTTGTTTTAGATTTTTGCCACGCCCCCTTCCGCCACCGCAAATCGAAAAAACGTATTACTGAAGCTACCGACTTTAGATATACATTCAGATTTGGCACATATGGAGGATGTCCCTTTGCGGACGTTTTCTGAAAATTTCAGCACGATCGGATCATAAACATAGAAGATATTAAGGACTGAATGATCACTAGGTTCATGGCAGCTCTGCGGCCAAAATTACTTTAGTTAGAACAACAACAACAAGAAACGCCGCAAAGGCGTATTCATATATTCATATATTATTAATTTTGCCTTATTTGTCAGAAAATATTAAGAATTTAAGAGAAACCAATAACCAAATTTCGTTAGAAATTCTTATATATATATGACAAATGCAAAAACTCGTGCTGTATATTTATTGAGGTTGCCGACCGTGTAGTATGTAAGGCGGTGGCTCAAGTTATAGGACGTACGATTTGCGTGTGAGAGGCTGTGGTTCGAAACTTGGTCCATCCCAGATTAAATTTAATGCACAAGACGCGGTTTTAACCACCAATTGATTTGTCAGCATAGTTTTCATAAGCATCTCAGTAAAAATAGAGACGCGCTGTACACTTACAGTTATATGTGGTAACGGTTGTTTGTTTTCCCTTCTTCGCTCTTGCGCGCTAGTTACCAACCCAACAACCCATCAACCAGTTCAATGAAAAGAGACAAATACACATACAAACACATCTACTTCATAAAAAGCACATATTCATTAATTCTTTGTACACATATAAGCACACACAAAAAACACACACACACAACCACACACACCAGTATTAAATACACTATGCATAATTTACCTACACATATAAGCATTTACTCTTTGTAAAAACATACGAAATAAGCAAACCAAAAACTTAGAAATAAAAACCCACTTCTGTTTTGGCATTTGAATTGAGCGGACGTTTTAATACCATCGCAAAGCCTACACATATACACCATCTAGCTCCCGATGGTAATTCGCTCACTCACTATTACTGCTCTCTTCCAAGAACGAACGATAATGAGTTGAACATTGCTTAATTATTTGGCTTTTAAATTTACTTTTATATTTGCTTAATAGGAAGCGAATTCGAGCGGCGGCAAAATGATATAAAAAGTATTTATTAAAGTTAATCATAATATATATTACTTAATTTATTTTGCTTTCCCTGATAAGTTTAGAGTCTCCCACAGTCGTACCCCGACTGTAGCTGCCTGACTTGTTTGCATTGCAGGGTATGCAAGTATAATTGTATGCGTGTCTGCTTTTACTGAGACCTTTATGCACTATGGAGACATGCAATCAATTGTGCATTAAATTTTGTCTGTTTTTGCTTAAAGAAAAAAATACCTGCGAATACGAATATCTATCTATTATAAGTAAAATACAATTATAAATGTTACTAATGGAAGGCGGCGCTAATCTTGAATACGTTCAACGCGTGTTCAAGAAAGCGAACAAATAAACAGTGAGCATAGAAGAGGATGATACACTAGGTTGGAGAACTGAGAGTTTAGAAGGCAGCTACGAACTAATATAGAGCAGGAGGCTGATACACGTCGTAGGTCGACTCGTATACGGGATATTAACTACAGAATGGACGATCAACAGAATTTGAGCGTCGCATTTTAGAAAGAGAGCAAAAAAGAGCAATATTGAGCAATCGCAGAAAATCGGCGAAATAATGAATGAATGAGACAGGAACTTATGTTTATGGCTTATGGGCTTATGTTTCCCTTACCAAATAAGTAAGATTTCTCATGCTTTAATTGAAAGCCGTATCGATAATTGTGCGGACATTATAAGTTTTTCAAGTCAGTTTCCTTCTGCTGGCGTTACATTCCAATTTTGAAATACATGCTGCCGCAACATTAAAGCTGGTGAAAACCAAAGTTTTCCATTACAAATGGCTTAGATTTCCCTAATCAGCACGAGTGTCTTAAAGGTGCAATTAAAGGAGTTAGTAGTTAATGTATCATTTCAGTCAGCAATTATCATTGTCTTTGGTGTGCCTAGTCGCGTTTTAGCTGTGCTCCGTTTGATTTATTTGATTTTAAGTGATTTAATCCGCATGTTATTTACCTATTTACGTGACGTGGCAGACGAGACAAGGTTTCAGTGCGTTTCACTCATCCTTCTTCAGATTAAAATGTGAATTTCAGGCCCTAGAGAATAAATTTAATGACCTAAAGTTATTTGATGTGCCCTCTATGGTTTCAGTAGTTTTTGATGTCTCGATTCCAACAACAATACCTGCTAACAATATAATTTTGAGACAAAATCCTATTGTCCCTTGTTTCAAAGCAATTTTCTGTAATTCCTTCTGGCCGCAAAACTTAATTGTGTAAGAGTTCGTTTATCGTAAATAAAATCGGCCTCCGATTACACTGCCTTTAAATCCTACTGGTTCTTTCTCATCAAATGAGGTGTCAAAAAAGATAACATCTTCTCTCCTTATAGAATATCAAAATGTTAGAGGTGTTAACATTAAGCTTCCTAAACGATTTACAGGAAGCCTATCTTATGAATATTAATTATCTTTATCTATACTTAAATCTATATATATATTTATCTATACTTAAAGCCTTACTTAAAGCGATAGGTTAATGCCTGAAATATCAGATTTATCTGTATTTCTCCATCGGAACACCCCTTTTTGATGTGATCGGAAATCACGAATGGGAGGTGGTGTTCTGATCTTTCATGCGAAGCGATTACGTTAATTTGCCTATCGTGGTATGGTCTGTTTCACTAAGTGTTTTCCTTCCATCCAGCTCTAATGAATTTATTAATAATATTTTAGAATTGTCTCTGTACTAAAAATACATACTCTACTAAGTTTGTCGAATGCGTGTAAAAGGCAGAAGGAGGCGTGGCAGACCCTATAAAGTATATATATTCTTGATCAGCGTCAACAGCCGAGACGATATAGCCATGTCCGTCTGTCCGTCTGTCCGACTGTCCGTCTGTCCGTCTGTATGAACACCTAGATCTCAGAGACTATAAGAGCTAGAGTAACCGAATTTGCTGACAACACGTGTATTATTTGCAGGCAGATCAAGTTTGTTTTAGATTTTTGCCACGCCCCCTTCCGTCCCCGCAAATCGAAAAAAACGTATTACTGAAGCTACCAACTTTATATTTAATTCAGATTTGGCCTATATGGAGGATGTCCTATTTCGGACGTTTTCTGAAAATTTAAGCACGATCGGTTCATAAACATAGAAGATATTAAGGAATGAATGATCAGCAGGTTCATGGCACCTCTGCGGCCAAAATTGCTTTAGTTAGAACAACAACAACAAGAAACGCCGCAAAGGCGCGAGTTCGAATCCCACTGCTGACTATCCCAAAATACATTTTTTAATAACTATAAATTAATTACTTTTATTTTATATATACATATAATATTAATTTTGCCATATTTGTCAGAAAATGTTGAGAATTCAAGAGAAAGCAATAACCAAATTTCTTTAGAAATTCGTATATATATATATATATATATATGACAAATGCAAAAACTCGTGCTGTAGTTCAGAGTCTCCCACAGTCGTACCCCGACTGTAGCTTCCTGACTTGTTTTTATGTTGTGTTGGTCTCACATCCGCTGAGTATACTCAATCCACATAACAAAAAATCAGTGGTATCCACCTGGACACCCTGTTCTTAATCATTTGCTTCATTTTGGGGAGGGAGGAGTTACCAACCCAACAACCCATCAACCAGTTCAATGAAAAGAGACAAATACACATACAAACACATCTACTTCATAAAAAGCACATATTCATTAATTCTTTGTACACATATAAGCACACACAAAAAACACACACACACAACCACACACACCAGTATTAAATACACTATGCATAATTTACCTACACATATAAGCATTTACTCTTTGTAAAAACATACGAAATAAGCAAACCAAAAACTTAGAAATAAAAACCCACTTCTGTTTTGGCATTTGAATTGAGCGGACGTTTTAATACCATCGCAAAGCCTACACATATACACCATCTAGCTCCCGATGGTAATTCGCTCACTCACTATTACTGCTCTCTTCCAAGAACGAACGATAATGAGTTGAACATTGCTTAATTATTTGGCTTTTAAATTTACTTTTATATTTGCTTAATAGGAAGCGAATTCGAGCGGCGGCAAAATGATATAAAAAGTATTTATTAAAGTTAATCATAATATATATTACTTAATTTATTTTGCTTTCCCCGATAAGTTTAGAGTCTCCCACAGTCGTACCCCGACTGTAGCTGCCTGACTTGTTTGCATTGCAGGGAATGCAAGTATAATTGTATGCGTGTCTGCTTTTACTGAGACCTTTATGCACTATGGAGACATGTATAGAAAGTATTTATTATTGCAAAGCAATCAATTGTGCATTAAATTTTGTCTATTTTTGCTTAAAGAAAAAAATACCTGCGAATACGAATATCTAGCGAAATTTGGTTATTGCTTTCTCTTAATAAAGTTAAAAATTTAAATTTGTAATTGTTAGCAGAGAGATTGGAACTCGCAAAATTTGGTAACTCTAGCTAGGACGGACAGACAGACGGACAGGCGGACAGGCGGACAGTAGGACAGAGGGACATGGCTATATCGTCTTTGCTGTTAATGCGGATCAAGAATATATATATTCTTTATAGGGTCTGCCATGCCTCCTTCTACCTGCTATGTACATTTCGCTTTCGTTAAACTTAGTAGACTATGTACTATGTAATATGTACAGAGTCTAATTAAATTTAATAAAGTTTAAAAGTTAGTAATCTCCAAAAAAAAGTTAGTAATAAGCAATATAAATATTATAAGTAAAATACAATTATAAATGTTACTAATGGAAGGCGGCGCTAATCTTGAATACGTTCAACGCGTGTTCAAGAAAGCGAACAAATAAACAGTGAGCATAGAAGAGGATGATACACTAGGTTGGAGAACTGAGAGTTTAGAAGGCAGCTACGAACTAATATAGAGCAGGAGGCTGATACACGTCGTAGGTCGACTCGTATACGGGATATTAACTACAGAATGGACGATCAACAGAATTTGAGCGTCGCATTTTAGAAAGAGAGCAAAAAAGAGCAATATTGAGCAATCGCAGAAAATCGGCGAAATAATGAATGAATGAGACAGGAACTTATGTTTATGGCTTATGGGCTTATGTTTCCCTTACCAAATAAGTAAGATTTCTCATGCTTTAATTGAAAGCCGTATCGATAATAGTGCGGACATTATAAGTTTTTCAAGTCAGTTTCCTTCTGCTGGCGTTACATTCCAATTTTGAAATACATGCTGCCGCAACATTAAAGCTGGTGAAAACCAAAGTTTTCCATTACAAATGGCTTAGATTTCCCTAATCAGCACGAGTGTCTTAAAGGTGCAATTAAAGGAGTTAGTAGTTAATGTATCATTTCAGTCAGCAATTATCATTGTCTTTGGTGTGCCTAGTCGCGTTTTAGCTGTGCTCCGTTTGATTTATTTGATTTTAAGTGATTTAATCCGCATGTTATTTACCTATTTACGTGACGTGGCAGACGAGACAAGGTTTCAGTGCGTTTCACTCATCCTTCTTCAGATTAAAATGTGAATTTCAGGCCCTAGAGAATAAATTTAATGACCTAAAGTTATTTGATGTGCCCTCTATGGTTTCAGTAGTTTTTGATGTCTCGATTCCAACAACAAAACCTGCTAACAATATAATTTTGAGACAAAATCCTATTGTCCCTTGTTTCAAAGCAATTTTCTGTAATTCCTTCTGGCCGCAAAACTTAATTGTGTAAGAGTTCGTTTATCGTAAATAAAATCGGCCTCCGATTACACTGCCTTTAAATCCTACTGGTTCTTTCTCATCAAATGAGGTGTCAAAAAAGATAACATCTTCTCTCCTTATAGAATATCAAAATGTTAGAGGTGTTAACATTAAGCTTCCTAAACGATTTACAGGAAGCCTATCTTATGAATATTAATTATCTTTATCTATACTTAAATCTATATATATATTTATCTATACTTAAAGCCTTACTTAAAGCGATAGGTTAATGCCTGAAATATCAGATTTATCTGTATTTCTCCATCGGAACACCCCTTTTTGATGTGATCGGAAATCACGAATGGGAGGTGGTGTTCTGATCTTTCATGCGAAGCGATTACGTTAATTTGCCTATCGTGGTATGGTCTGTTTCACTAAGTGTTTTCCTTCCATCCAGCTCCAATGAATTTATTAATAATATTTTAGAATTGTCTCTGTACTAAAAATACATACTCTACTAAGTTTGTCGAATGCGTGTAAAAGGCAGAAGGAGGCGTGGCATACCCTATAAAGTATATATATTCTTGATCAGCATCAACAGCCGAGACGATATAGCCATGTCTGTCTGTCCGACTGTCCGTCCGTATGAACACCTAGATCTCAGAGACTATACGAGCTAGAGTAACCAAATTGGGTGACAACACGTGTATAGTGTGCAGGCAGATCAAGTTTGTTTTGGATTTTTGCCACGCCCCCTTCCGCCCCCGCAAATCGAAAAAAACATTTTACTGAAGCTACCGACTTTAGATTTAGATTCAGATTTGGCACATATGCAGGATGTCCCTTTGCGGACGTTTTCTGATAATTTCAGCACGATCGGATCATAAACATAGAAGATATTAAGGAATGAATGGTCACCAGATTCATTACACCTCTGCGTCCAAAATTGCCGCACAGGCGCGAGTTCGAATCCCACTGCTGACAATTCCTAATTACATTTTTTAATAATTATAAATTAATTACTTTTATTTTATATATACGTATATTTTTAATTTTGCCTTATTTGTCAGAAAATGTTAAGAATTTAAGAGAAAGCAATAACCAAATTTCGTTAGAAATTCGTATATATGTATATATGTATGTATACGACAAATGCAAAAACTCGTGCTGTATATGTATTGAGGTTGCCGACCGAGGAGTATGTAAGGCGGTGGCTCAAGTTATAGGACGTACGATTTGCGTGTGAGAGGTCTGCGGTTCGAATCTTGGTGCATCCCAGACAAAATTTTTAATGTTTTTAAAATTTTATAAAAGCAATATGTAGGCACAAGACGCGTTTTTAACCACCAATTGGTTTGTCAGCATAGTTTTCATTAAGCATCTCAGTAAAAACAGACGCGCGCTGTACAGCACCTAGATCTCAGAGACTATACGAGCTAGAGTAACCAAATTTGGTGACAACACGTGTATAGTGTGCAGGAAGATCAAGTTTGTTTTAGATTTTTGACATGCCCCCTTCCGCCCCCGCAAATCGAAAAAAAATCTAAAGCTACCGACTTTAGATTTAGATTCAGATTAGGCACATATGGGGGATGACCCTGTACGGACGTTCTCTGAAAAGTTCAGCACGATCGGATCATAAACATGAATGAATAATCACCAGGTTCATGGCAGCTGTGCGGCCAAAATTGCTTTAGTTAGAACAACAAACAACAAGACACGCGCAAAGGCGCGAGTTCGAATCCCACTGCCGACAATTCCAAACTACATTTTTTAATAATTATAAATTAATTACTTTTATTTTAATTTTGCCTTATTTGTCAGAAAATGTTAAGAATTTAAGAGAAAGCAATAACCAAATTTCGTTGGAAATTACTATTTATATAAATGACAAATGCAAAAACTCGCTCTGTATATGTATTTAGGTTGCCGACCATGCAGTAAGGCGGTGGCTCAAGTTATAGGACGTACGATTTGCGTGTGAGAGGTCTGCGGTTCGAAGCTTGGTGTATCCCAGACAAAATTTAATGTTTTTAAAATTTTATAAAAGCAATATATATGCACAAGACGCGTTTTTAACCACCAATTGATTTGTCAGCATAGTTTACATAGGCATCTCAGTAAAAACAGATGCGCGCAGTACAGTATAGCAATATATATGCACAAGACGCGTTCTAACCACCAATTGATTTGTCAGCATAGTTTTCATAGGCATCTCAGTAAAAACAGCCAAGCTGTACAGTTACAGTTATACGTCAATACACAGCAACGCGCAAAAAAAGAAACAGTTGTTTACTTCCCCTTCGCTCTTGCGCGCTCACTCACTACTTTCTTCCAAGAGGCGAATTCGAGCGGCGACAAAATGATATAAAAAGTATTTATTGAAGTTAATCATAATATATGTTACATAATTTTTTTCTTTCCCCGATTAGTTCAGGGTCTCCCACAGTCGTCCCCCGACTGTAGCTGTCTGACTTGTTTTGTTTGCCCAGGTGCAATATTTATTTATTTAATTAACGTCGACCAATTGCAGGCGACCCACGTATTAAAAGAAAGTCTTATGATAATCAATTTAAAAATAATTACAATCGAAACTATTTAATTTTATGCCAAAATGTAATTTGAGCATAGTATAAAACAAGTCAGGCAGCTACAGTCGGGGTACGACTGTAGGAGACTCTGAACTACAGCACGAGTTTTTGCATTTGTAATATATATATATATATATATATATATATATATATATATATATACGAATTTCTAACGAAATTTGGTTATTGCTTTCTTTTAAATTCTTAACATTTTCTGACAAATAGGGCAAAATTAATAATATATGTATATATAAAATAAAAGTAATTAATTAATAATTTTCAAAAATGTAATTTGGAATTGTCAGCAGTGGGATTCGAACTCGCGCCTCTGCGTCGTTTCTGGTTGTTGTTGTTCTAACTAAAGCAATTTTGGCCGCACAGCTGCTATGAATCTGGTGATCATTCATTCCTTAATATCTTCTATGTTTATGATCCGAACGTGCTGAAGTTTTTAGAAAACGTCCGCCAAGGGAAGTCCTCCATATGTGCCAAATCTGAAGTCGGTAGCTTCAGTAATACGTTTTTTTCGATTTGTGGGGGCGGAATGGGGCGTGGAAAAAAGCTAGAACAAACTTGATCTGCGTGCAAACTATACACGTGTTGTCACCCAATTTGGTTACTCTAGCTCTTATAGTCTCTGAGATCTAGGTGTTCATACAGACGGACAGACGGACAGACGGACATGGCTATATCGTCTCGGCTGTTGATGCTGATCAAGAATATATATACTTTATAGGGTCTGCCACGCCTCATTCTGCCTGTTACGCACATTTCGCTTTCGTCAAACCTAATAGACTGTGCACTTTTAGTTCAGAGTCTAAAAAAGAGATTTAATATTAAATTTAATTTAAGTTTGAATTTAAATTTTAAATTTTAAATCTGGGGAAATCAAAAAAGGCTTTAAACTCTCAAAAGGCGTCCGATCGACCGTGTAATTAAAAATATGTATTTTGAAATTGTAGAGGACTAAGATGGCTGCCATGAGGTACGCCAGAGTTTACAAATACGGACTTAGAAAGAGAGTTTATTAGGAAAACCGGTAAGATTTAGAATATTTAGCAGGAGACAGTGGTTGACAGAGTAAAAAGCCTTACTGAAGTCAGTAAATGACATCTTATTCTGAATTCCTCTGATAACTAAAGAAGAAAGTTCCAATATGTTAGTTGTAGTAGATATCGATTTCACAAAACCATGTTGGAAAGGTTAAATGATAGAGCTACAAATGTGATGAAGTGGAGATGTAATAACTTTTTCGAACACCTTGGGCATTGCGGTCAATTTGAAAATACCTCTATAGCTTAGAACCTTAGATATTCGATTCCTTCCAAATAGATGGGAAAGAGCAGGAATTAATCGAAAGTATAAATACTGAAAGCACTGGTCTGCAGAGAATTCCAGCACAATACCTAACTGTACATTCTGGTACTCCATCAGGGCCAGGTGAAAAACTGAGCTTGATTGAATTTAGTTCGTTTAGTAATGCACTTTCTGAGATCAGAGGACTAAAAATGCAGTTAGACTTTAATAAACTGTAAGGATAGGGTGAGTTAGAAGAGAAGTTTATAGTTGAGTAAGTAGTTTGCAAGAAGTCGGCAAACAAATCGGCTGCAGCCTGATCAGAGTTACATCTGGCTATGACATAACGCGAAAAATCGGAAATATTTCTCGACTCCTTATATCTTTCATAATTTCGAGATTTCTCATTCTTTAACATTGTTAGTTCACGCGAGAACCAAGAATGTCTATTAGACCTCACAGAGAATTTACATTATAAAAGATAGAAGTGGCAATGAAATACGTTTGTTTGAAATACGAAAAAAATAAGGTTTAATCATTGGATTAGTAGAAGCAGTTGGCTCATAAGTAGGCAACTCCATAACTAACTCAACAGTGGGATGAAAGGGATCTTCAGGAACTACTAGAGGATCAATACGACATGCTAAACTACAAAGAGAATCTGATTCAAAAATCAGATCAAGAAGTCGGCCATTACAGTTACGAATTGGATTAACTTGAGAAAGAGACAATTCTAAAATAGAGTTAATAAATTCATTGGAGCTAGATGAAACCAAAATATTTGGTGAAAAAAACTATATCACATCAGGCAAATTAAAATCTTCAAATACGAACAAAAAGTCTTTGTTAGAAAGCATGGAGCAATTTGAACGAATAGCAGAAAGGTGCTCATCGTAAATGGAGATATCATATTTTGGTGGAATATTCGAGCAAGTAACAAATATAGAAAACTAGTTCATTGAGATCTTAACAGCAAAACTGAAATGGTTGTACCTATTGGAAAGTGCAGAAAAATCTGATATTTTAGGCTTTAACCAAGTTTCAGTAAAGACTATTATAAAGCTTAGTGTTAAGACCTGTAACATTTTGATAGTATAGAAGGAGAGAAGATTATAGTTTTTGGTACTTCATTTGGAATTGATATATGCTTTAACATCATCAACCGATGAATCAGGAGCAAGTCGTGATACGAAAAATTGCTTTCTGGGTGGAACCACAGACAGAGACTTTACAGCCCTACTCTCCACTACATGTACTATCAAGGGCTGAGGAGAACTGGAGACTGCCATGTTGGCAGAAGAAGCTGGTAATGGGGTATTGAAAAGCATCAGTTGCTGATCATTACCGGTAGGAATAGGTGTACCATGGCAAAGGGCCATAGCATTTGGTTGCAAAACGGTTTGTTGGACGGCGTTGCTCTTGGTGTAGGGACATCAACAACTAGTGAAACCATAGGGGGCTCATCAAATATCTTTAAGTAATTAAATCTCACCTCTAAGGCCTAAAATTCGCCATGCAACCGAGAAAACGAAGATTGTAGCGCACTGAAATCTTGTCTCGTCTGCCTCATAAATATTTGCATATTTATTTCGGACTCACGACCATCTCAGTCCGGACTTGCTATCGATATGATCTTTGACACGGTATGTATAACCAGCACACTTAACATATGCTACGTTTTCACACAGCCAACAACAAATGTAGTCAGCCTAGGTATCGGACTGACACTTGCACTTCGAAATGCAGCACACAAACATTGTTACAAAATTGATATGCCTTATTAGCACTGTACAAGAGAGAGAGAGAGAGTATAACAAAAATCAAAAGATAGAAAAAAGAACATAAACACAAAACGTTTGAACGCAAGTAAGGGATTAGGCGCAAGACGAAAGTGCAGACAACAACACAAATATGACAAAGCGCCGCTATATAAACTCAAACGTACAGAAATACAGGAGACTAAGAAAATAAGCGCGAGACATCACAACGTATGTGATCTAAAAATAGCACTTACAAATTAGCTGACGCTACAAAAGAACAAACAGTGAGAAATCAAAAATTGCAAATAAAATTAAAATCGTTTTAGTTAGCTAGGCGCCGGTTTACCAAAACAAGTAATTAAATTACCTGCCAAGTATACAAATTGCATAATAGCACGTAAATATGTAAATAACAAGCGGGTAAAGATACTTTAAATCAAATAAAAAACAGAGCACTGCTTAAACGCGTCAAAATTCTTAATATTTTCTGACAAATAAGGCAAAACTAATAAAATATGTATAAATGAAATAAAAGTAATTTATTTATAATTATTAAAAACTTAAATCTGTAATTGTCAGCAGCAGGAATTGAAGTTTCGCCTTTGCTGTGTGTCTTGTTGTTGTTTTAACTAAAGCAATTGTTGGCGGTTTACGCACAGGGTTATCCTCTATGTGTGCGAATTCTAAATCGAAACCTAAAGTCCGTACCTTTAGAAATGTGTTTGCGATTTGCGGGGCGAAAGGGAATGTGGCAAAAATCTAACAAACTTGATCTTCCTACACACTATAGGATTGCTGTCACCAAATTTGGTAACTCTAGCTCTGAGATCTAGGTGTTCATCCGGACGGACAGATGGACAGACGGACATGGCTATATCGTCTCGGCTGTTGATGCTGATAAAGAATATATATACTTTATAGGGTTTGCCACATCTCCTTCTGTCTGTTACGCACATTTCGCTTTCGTCAAACTTTGTAGACTATAAACTTTTAGTTCAGAGTCGAAAAAAAAAATACAACAAGTCAGGCAGCTACAGTCGAGGGATGCTGTGTGAGACTCTGTACTAATCGGGGAAAGCAAAAAATGTAAGTAATATATATTATGATTAACTTCAATAAATACTTTTTATACCATTTTATCACCGCTCGAATTCGCTTCCTATTAAGAAAATATAAAAGTAAATTTAAATTCCACTTACTACGCATATAAAAATTGAATTTATCGGGACACGAACTCGCAATCCTATGATTGACACTCTAACGCTCTATTCCCTGGGCCTCCGACGAACGATTTCGGCAGCCGACAAAGTCAAAATATCACACTTCGTATTTTCGTTTCATTGCCCGCCCTGCAAGTTTCTTTTGCTTAAGCAATGTTCAACTCATTATCGTTTGTTCTTGGAAGAGAGCAGCAATAGTGAGTGAGCGCGCAAGAGCGAAAGGGAAAACAAACAACCGTTACTTTTTTTGCGCGTTGCTGTGTATACACGTATAACTGTAACTGTCCAGCGCGTCTGTTTTTACTGGGATGCGTCTTGTGCACATATATTGCTTTTATAAAATTTTTAAAACATTAAATTTTGTCTGTGATGCACCAAGCTTCACGCAGATCAAGTTTGTTTTAGATTTTTGCCACGCCCACTTCCCCCGCAAATCGAAAAAAACGTATTTCTGAAGCTACCGACTTTAGATTTAGATTCAGATTTGGCACATATGGAGGATGTACCTTTCCGGAAAATTTCAGCACGATCGGATCATAAACATAGAAGATATTAAGGAATGAATGATCTCCAGGTTCATGGCACCTCTGCGGCCAAAATACAACACGTCAGGCAGCTACAGTCGTGCGACGACTGTGGGAGACTCTGAACTAATCGGGGAAAGCAAAAAAATTTAGCAAATAAAAAACTAAATTTGAAGCCAAATAAGCTTAAGCAATGTTCAACTCATTATCGTTCTTTCTTAGAAGAGAGCACCAATAGTGGTAGAGCAAGAGCGAAGGGGTACAAACAACCGTTACTTTTTTTGCGAGTTGCTGTGTATACACGTATAACTGTAACTGTACAGCGCGCGTCTGTTTTTACTGAGATGCTTATGAAAACTATGCTGACAAATCAATTGGTGGTTAAAAACGCGTCTTGTGCATATAAATTGCTTTTATAAAATTATAAAAATATTAAATTTTGTCTGGGATGCACCATACCTCTCACAAGCAAATCGTACGTCCTATAACTTGAGCCACAGCCTTACATACTGCATGGTCGGCAACCTTAATACATATACAGCACGAGTTTTTGCATTTGTCATATATATAAAAACAAATTTCTAACGAAATTAGGTTATTGCTATCTCTTAAATTCTTAACATTTTCTTACAAATAAGGCAAAATTTATAATATATGTCTACATTAAATAAAAGTAATTAATTTATTTATTTATTTATTTATTTATTTATTTATTTATTTAACGTCGACTAACAGCAGTCGACCCAATTAAAAATCAAAATCTTAAGATAATTAAATTAAAAATAATTACAAATGAAATTTAAGTATAAAATGAGTTTAAAATTTATGTTTAAAATAAGATTAATTTAAATTTAAAATTTCAAATCTGGGGAAATCAAAAAAGCGTTGATTGATCCAACATTTGTTGCGGGGATTGGGGAAAACCCAGAAAAACCCAATCAGATCACAAAGTATATAAATGTAGTTAGTGTATACTATCTAAATAGTTTAGGATGAGCAATTTGATACTGGGAAGAGAGGACTCTGAGCTGAATACATGAAAAAGTTTATTATAATCAGCACAGAGTACTCGAAAAGGTTCATGCAGAGCGTAGTTAGTAGTACATGCATTAAGAGCGAGAGGCATAAAGTTGCGAGTAGGTCTATAAGGAACAGAGAAATTAATTCTATTTAATAACATAGAGGAGTCAATTTCACCATTGATTAGTTTGAAAATAAATAACACACCTAGCATGATGCGTCGATTAGCTAGAGATGGAAGGTTGATTAGCAAGAGTCTACTGGAATAAGAGGGCAGGTCAATACCAGCAACCCAGTTAAAGCCGCGAAGCGCGAAAAGTAAGAACTTCTTTTGTACAGACTCTATTCTGTCCTGGTGTACGAGATATTGGGGAGACCACACACAAGATCCGTATTCCAGAATAGGCCGAACAAGAGAAATATAAAGTAGTTTTGTCGTATAAGGGTCGTCGAATTCCTTAGACCATCGTTTGATGAACCCAAGTACTTGAGTAGCCTTACTGACAGTATAAGAAATACGCAGATCAAATCTCAATTTAGGATCAAGAAGGATTCCTAATGCCTTTACCTGATTTAAACTCTCAAGAGGCGTCCGATCGAGCGTGTAATTAAAAATATGAGGCCTGCTCCGATAAAACGACATCACCTTACATTTAGAGCAGTTTAGTTGTAACAAATTAGTTTCACACCAGGTATGAAAGGAGTCAAGATCTGCTTGTAATAAATGATAAGAGTTGATGTCATTATATGTTAAACAGAGCTTCACATCATCGGCGTACATAAGAATATGAGAGAATTTGAAAATAGATGGAAGATCGTTAATAAAAAGGTTAAATAGAAGAGGACCAAGATGGCTCCCCTGAGGTACGCCAGAGGTTACAAATACGGGCTTAGAAAGAGAGGATCGAAATAGAACTTTTTGTGTTCTGGAAGTGAGATATTCGGAGATCCACATAAGGAGTTTATGTGGAAAACCGATAAGATTTAGTTTTTTAAGTAGGAGACAGTGGTTGACAGAGTCAAAAGCCTTACTGAAGTCAGTGTAAATGACATCAGTCTGCATCTTATTCTGAAATCCTCTGATAATTAAAGAACAAAGTTCCAGTAGGTTAGTGGTAGTAGATCTCGATCTCACAAAACCATGTTGGAATGGCGATATGATAGAGCTACAAAAGTGTTGTAGTTGAGATGTAATAACTTTCTCAAACACTTTAGGCATAGCGGACAATTTGGAAATACCTCTATAGTTTTTAACATCTAGCTTAGATCCATCTTTATGAAGAGGAACAATATATGATTCCTTCCAAATAGATGGGAAAGAGCAGGAGTTAATCGAAAGTATAAATCGGGAAAGCACTGGTCTGCAGAGAGATCCAGCACAATACCTAAGGATACATCCCGGTACTCCATCAGGGCCAGGTGAACAACTGGGCTTAAGCGAATTTAGTTCGTTTAATAAAGAACTTTCTGAGATCAGAGGACCAAAAATGCAGTTAGACTTTAATAAACTGTAAGGATAAGGTGAGTTAGAAGAGGAGTTAGTAGTTGAGTAAGTTGTTTGGAAGGAGTTGGCTTTTCTATCTTCATAGGATACAGAAGAGGGAAAGAAGGAGGATTTTCGTTTCATATTGACAAAATTATAGAACCGCCTAGGATTTTGAGCAAACTCCAATCGACAACGATTCAAATAATCATTGTAGCAACGCGAGCTAAGCGTAATAAAATTGGATCTGGCTATGACATAACGCGAAAAATCTGAAGGATTTCTCGACTCCTTATATCTTTTATAATATCGAGATTTCACATTCTTTAACATTGTTAGCTCTCGCGAGAACCAAGGGGGTCTATTAGACCTCACAGGGAACTTACGGGGCACAAACTGCTCAAAAAGTGAATTTAACACATTATAAAAGATAGAAGTGGCAATGTTGATGTCAGTACAAGAGTACAGATCAGACCAGTCAGTGTTTGAAATAAGAAAGTTAAGCTTGCGATAATCAGCTTTACGAAAACAATGAGGTTTAATCATTGGATTAGTAGAAGCAGTTGGCTCATAAGAAGGCAACTCCATAATTAACTCAATAGTGGGATTAATGGGGTCTTCAGGAACTACTAGAGGATCAATACGGGATGCTAAACTACAGGGAGGATCAGATACAAAAATTAAATCAAGAAGTCGGCCATTATAGTTACGAATTGGATTAACTTGAGAAAGAGACAATTCTAAAATAGAGTTAATAAATTCGTTGGAGCTAGATGGAACCAAAGCATTTGGTGAAACAGACCATACCACATCAGGCAATTATTATAATTAGTAAAAAATTTAATTTGGAATTGTCAGCAGTGGCCATTTTGGCCGCAGAGGTGCCAAGAACCTGGTGATCATTCATTCCTTAATATCTTCTATGTTTATGAATTATCATGCTGAAATTTTCAGAAAACGTCCGCACAGGGACATCCCCCATATGTGCCAAATCTGAATCTAAATCTAAAGTCGGTAACTTCAGTAATACGATTTTCTCGATTTACGAGCGCGGAAGGGGGCGTATCCAAAATCTAAAACAAACTTAAACTGGGTGCAAACCATACACGTGTTGTCACCAAATTTGGTTACTCTAGCTCTTATAGTCTCTGAGATCAAGATGGCTATATCGTCTCCGCTGTTGATGCTGATCAAGAATATATATACTTTATAGGGTCTGCCACGCCTCCTTCTCCCGGTTACGAACATTTCGCTGTCGTCAAACCTATGAACTTTTAGTTCAAAGTTTAAAAATTTGTCAATGAACCCAAATGTTTAAAAAACAAGTCAGGCAGCTACAGTCGGAGGACGACTGTGGGAGACGCTGAACTAATCGGTGAAAGCAGAAAAATTAAGTAATATATATTATGATTAACTTCAATAAATACTTTTTATATCATTTTGTCGCCGCTCGAATTCGCCTCTTGGAAGAAAGTAGTGAGTGAGCGCGCAAGAGCGAAGGGGAAGTAAACAACTGTTTCTTTTTTTGCGCGTTGCTGTGTAAACACGTATAACTGTAACTGTACAGCGCGCGTCTGTTATTACTGAGATGCTTATGTAAACTATGCTGACAAATCAATTGGTGGTTAAAAACGCGTATTGTGCATATATATTGCTTTTATAAGATTATAAAAACATTAAATTTTGTCTGGGATGCACCAAGCTTCGCGATTTTTCCGACTGGAATCGGTAACTACTGCTCCATTTTGCACTCTGGCGATCAACACCTAAAGATTTTATTACCATACATGGAAGTCGAGTTGAAATTATCCGTTCCCCTAACGGAGTAAGCCAAGGGCAGATCAGGAAAATCTAAGCTATTTGTAATGCAAAACTTTGGTTTTCTATTTGCTTTAATGTTGAGGTAGCATATATTGCAATATATCGTCAGCAGAGGAAATCTGACTTGAAATGGCTATGGCTTTCATAAAAGCACGGGAAATCTTACTTATTTCTTAAGTGAATCGTAAGCCCTTGCAATAAAGGTTAACTTTATTTAGGCAATGCTTAAGTTCTATTGAAAATACCTATTTGAGCTCCTCATATGATTAATATTTTCCGATTTTCTGTTACCTTATTCTGAGATATGTTCCTATTTTGGCTCACTCTTTGGGTAAGTCGCCTTATGGCGTCAAATGCTATATATATTATAATATATATAATATATAATATATATATTATCATAAAAGAAGCAAGAAATGCCACTGAAGAAGCATCCTTTAAAAGTAAAGAAAATGTTTGTATGAATGTACACATACACATACATATACACATATACACACGCATTCATACATATAACTCAAACCACAGCCGAATCGCATTTGCAAATATCTGAATTGTTTTAGTCAATATAGAATAATTACAAAATTGTACATATGCACACAACCAAACAAACACCACTTTTTATTTGTTGTATTATTTGTTTGGTTTTAAAAGTTTGTATTGTTTGATTTAAAATTTTTAGCGCAGCTATCACGTTGTATGCATGTATGTATAAGCAAAGGCGCGTGCCAAAAATAAATATGCGTGCATGCGATTTCTTAATTCACATGCAAAGTGAATTCTCTTCACTTGTCTTGTCAAAGCATACATGCACGCCCTCTGACAAAAGTAAAATTAAGACCAATGGTCGAGTATACTACTCATACAGAAAAAAAACAAGTCAGGCAGCTACAGTCGGGCGACGACTGAGGGAGACTCTGAACTAATCGGTGAAAGCAGAAAAATTAAGTAATATATATTATGATTAACTTCAATAAATACTTTTTATATCATTTTGTCGCCGCTCGAATTCGCCTCTTGGAAGAAAGTAGTGAGTGAGCGCGCAAGAGCGAAGGGGAAGTAAACAACTGTTTCTTTTTTTGCGCGTTGCTGTGTAAACACGTATAACTGTAACTGTACAGCGCGCGTCTGTTTTTACTGAGATGCTTATGAAAACTATGCTGACAAATCAATTGGTGGTTAAAAACGCGTCTTGTGCATATATATTGCTTTTATAAAATTATAAAAACATTAAAATTTTGTTTGGGATGCACCAAGATTCGAACCGCAGACCTCTCACACGCAAATCATACTGCGCAGTCGGCAGCGTCAATACATATACAGCACGAGTTTTTGCATTTGTCATATATATACATATATACGAATTTCTAACGAAATTTGGTTATTGCTTTCTTTTAAATTCTTAACATTATTCTGACAAATAAGGCAAAATTAATAATATATGTATATATAAAATAAAAGTAATTAATTTATAATTATTAAAAAATGTTATTTGGAGTTGTCAGCAGTGGGATTCGAACTCGCGCCTGTGCGGCAATTTCGGCCGCAGAGGTGCCATGGACCTGGTGATCATTCATTCCTTAATATCTTCTGCTGTAATTTTCAGAAAACGTCCGCAAAGGGACATCCTCCATATGTGCCAAATCTAAAGTCGGTAGCTTCAGTAATTCTTTTTTTTCGATTTGCGGGGGCGTGGCAAAAATCTAAAACAAACTTGATCTGCCTGCAAACTATACACGTGTTGTCACCAAATTTGGTTACTCTAGCTCTTAAGAATGGGTTTTTAGACTCTGAACTAAAAGTTCAAAGTCTACTAGGTTTGACGAAAGCGAAATGTGCGTAACAGGCAGAAGGAGGCGTGGCAGACCCTATAAAGTATATATATTCTTGATCAGCATCAACAGCCGAGACGATATAGCCATGTCCGTCTGACCGTCTGTCCGTCTGTATGAACACCTAGATCTCAAAGTCTATAAGTGCTAGAATTACCAAAATCCGAAAATTTCATCACGATCGGAGCATAAACATAGAAGTTATTATGCATTGATCACCAGGTTCATGGCAGCTGCAGCGGCCAACAATTGAATTAGTTACTGTGTAAACCAGGGGCTCAAGTTATGGAATGCTCTGATAAGAAGTGAAACGTTCGAAACTTGCTGCGTCTTAGAAATTTTTTTTTAGTCTCTCCATTTAAAAAGTACATTGTCTTCTAAGTTTGACGAAAGTGAAATGTGCGTAACAGGCAGAAGGAGCCGTGGTAGACCATATACATTCATGATCAGCATTAACAGCCGTCCGTCTGTCTGTTTGCCCGTCCGTATGAACTCATCTCAGATCTCAGAGACTATACAGTGTGCCACTAAAGTTACCGTACTCCCTATAAATATTTACCAAACACGCTGAAACTTTTTCAAATTCATTTTAAACAAAAAAATTTTAATGCAGTTTTATAAAATAATATTTCTCTTTCAAAATAACAGAAAAAAAACTGTAAAATTTCAACTGTAATCTTAAATTAATAACAAACAAGTTAAGCAGCTACAGTCGGGGTACGACTGTGGGAGACTCTGAACTACAGCACGAGTTTTTGCATTTATCATATATATATATACGAATTTCTAACGAAATTTGGTTATAGCTTTCTCTTAAATTCTTAACATTTTCTGACAAATAGGGCAAAATTAATAATATATGTATATATAAAATTAAAGTAATTAATTTGTAATTATTAAAAAATTTAATTTGGAATTGTTGTTGTTTTTCTAACTAAAGCAATTTTAGCCGCACAGCTGCCATGAATCTGAGATTTTCAGAAAACGTCCGCCAAGGGACATCCTCCATATGTGCCAAATCTGAAGTCGGTAGCTTCAGTAATAGGTTTTTTTGATTTGCGGGGGCGGAAGGGAGCGTGGCAAAAATCTAAAACAAACTTGATCTGCGTGCAAACTATACACGTGTTGTCACCAAATTTGGTTACTCTAGCTCTTATAGTCTCTGAGATCTATGTGTTCATACAGACGGACAGACGGACAGTCGGACAGACGGACATGGCTATAACGTCTCGGCTGTTGATGCTGATCAAGAATATATATACTTTGTAGGGTCTGCCACGCCTCCTTCTGCCTGTTACGCACATTTCGCTTTCGTCAAACCTAATAGACTGTGAACTTTTAGTTCAGAGTCTAAAAACAAAAATACTCGTAAATATGCGTCAACAAAAGTCTATGTACTCTTAATTCTGCCTTAAACTAAAAAACTATAAAAGTGATATTGATTATTAAAATTAGAAACGTAATATCTAGTGGGATATCCCTTTATTTTAATAACCTCTCGGAGGCGATTTGGCATTGATAGCACAAATTTTTCTATGAATTCAGGAGAAAGTGCATACCACTCTTGACGTAAAGCCTCTTGAAGCATGTTTCTATTGCCAATTTGGTGGCTTCGAATCTTTTTTTCCAGCATATTCCACACATGCTCTATTGGGTTTAAATCTGGACTCTGCGGTGGTGTCTCCAATAAATGGGACGCGTTGTACTCGAGATAGAGTTGCGTGTTTAATGCCTTATGTTTAGGGTCGTTGTCTTGTTGGAAGTAGAAATCTGACTCTAAACCAAGTTTCTGCGCACTATTCCTCAAATTTTTTTTTTAAATATCGATGTACTTATATTGGTCCATCATTCCTTCGATGAATTGTGTCTAACGCCTGATGCACCTATGCAGCCCAAAACCATGAGTCCGATGCCGCCATGCTTTACTTACGCGGAGGCGTCCGTCTGAGCCAAAAATGTTATATTTGGACTCATCTGAGAAGATGACCTTCCGCCAAAAGTCAACTGGCTTGTCCAAATAAGCCTTAGCAAATTCCAAACGCTTTTTTCTATTTGTTAAATAAATGGGGCTTCTTGCGAGGAGTATATGACCTAAAGTTGTATGTTTTGATGGCCCGACGAACGGTTTCCGGGTGAACATCCTTCTGGTTAGTGCGACTTCTACTGCAATCTTTACTGCACTACTAAAAGGATCCTCATCCACAAAACCCTTTATTTGGCACTTGTCACGATCTGAAAGTGCAGATGGTCGGCCAGATTTCCTATTATTTTCAATGCGCCCTTCATATTTAAAGCGGCCAATTATGGTTGGGATTGTTGATTTGCTTTTTGACAATTGTTTGGCTACTTCCGCATATGATTTTCCGTTTTTGTGTGGAGCTCTAAGATGTGTGCACGTTCTCCAATGGTCAATTCTTTTCGCGGCATTTTTAATGAAACCTTTCCAAATTTCGTAGAGCTCAAACAACGAACATCAAATATTATGACTTTTAAACGTTTTCGGTACATGTTTTTAAAAGACCCGTAATTTCTAAGAAGAATGTTGGCGACAGACAGCGCAAGCAAGCAAGAGTACGTAGACTTCTTTTTTATTTTTAGACTCTGAACTAAAAGTTCAAAGTCTATTAGGTTTGACAAAGGCGAAATGTGCGTAACAGGCAGAAGGAGGCGTGGCAGACCCTATAAAGTATATAAATTCTTGATCAGCATCAACAGCCGAGACGATATAGCCATATCCGTCTGACCGTCTGTCCGTCTGTCCGTCTGTATGAACACCTAGATCTCAGAGACTATAAGAGCTAGAGTAACCAAATTTGGTGACAACACGTGTATTGTTTGCAGGCAGATCAAGTTTGTTTAAGATTTTTGCCACGCCCCCTTCCGCCACCGAAAATCGAAAAAAACGTATAACTGAAGCTACCGACTTTAGATTTAATTCAGATTTGGCACATATGGAGAATGTCCTTTTCCGGACGTTTTCTGAAGATTTCAGCACGATCGGATCATAAACATAGAAGATATTAAGGAATGAATGATCACCAGATTCATGGCAGCTGTGCGACCAAAATTGCTTTAGCTAGAACAACAACAACCAGAAACGCCGCAAAGGCGCGAGTTCGAATCCCACTGCTGACAATTCCAAATTACATTTTTTAATAATTATAAATTAATTACTTTTATTTTATATATACATATAATATTAATTTTGCCTTATTTGTCAGAAAATGTTAAGAATTTAAAAGAAAGCAATAACCAAATTTCGTTAGAAATTCGTATACATATACATATGTATATATATGACAAATGCAAAAACTCGTGCTGTATATGTATTGACGTTGCCGACTGCGCAGTATGTAAGGCGGTGGCTCAAGCTGTAGGACGTACGATTTTCGTGTAAGAGGTCTGCGGTTCGAATCTCGGTGCATCCCAAACAAAATTTTAATGTTTTTAAAATTTTATAAAAGCAATATATATGCACAAGAAGCGTTTTTAACCACCAATTGATTTGTCAGCATAGTTTTCATAATAAGCATCTCAGTAAAAACAGACGCGCGCTGTACAGTTACAGTTATACGTGTATACACAGCAACGCGCAAAAAAAGGAACGGTTGTTTGTTTTCCCTTTCGCTCTTGCGCGTTCACTCACTATTGCTGCTCTCTTCCAAGAACGAACGATAATGAGTTGAACATTGCTTAAGCTTATTTGGCTTTAAATTAGTTTTATATTTGCTTTATTTTTTTGCTTTCCCCGATTAGTTCAGAGTCTACCACAGCCGTTGTACGACTGTAGCTGCCTGAATTCATATTTGCCACCGCAAACAGAGAATGAGGTTTTTTCGCGGTCATGTTCCGCAAGGTATATTTGGTGATACCCTGACTTTAGATCGAGGGTAGTGAAGTATTTAGCATTTCCCAGGCTCGCTAGAATCATGGGAATGCTGGGCATTGGGTAACGATCAGGTATAGTCTTCTCGTTCAGTTTCCTGAAGTCGATAACTAATCTTTTGTTTGTGTTTCCATAGGCGTCTGTGCCTTTTTTGTCAACAACCCACGTTGGGCTGTTGTAGGGTGACCTTGATGGTCTGATGATGCCGTCTTTTAGTAGTTGCTTGACTTCATTGTTTATGAAGTCAGAAACGACCATTAGACTTTGGTAACTTCTGGCATATATTGGCTCATTGTCGACCGTGCAGATTGTGGCGGTGACAGAGGTGTTGAAAGGGAATGCTTCTTCTGTTGTTGAATAGCCTTTTTCCTCTTATGTATCATGTTCCTGAACTCCTTTTTGACGGAGGTAGGAACTACGATGTCGTTTACATCGGTGAAATTTACATCAGTGCATTTCTGATATTGAATTTCTTCAGAAATGCCCTGATACTCTAGTAGACTTTTTGTAAGGTTCAACTGTACCCCGGCTAGTGTTAACAAGTCGAATCCAATAACGGCATCGAACGAACTAAGTGTGTCTAATAGAAAAAAAGGGGAAGTGTGATTAAAAATGTTTATCAGGCATTTCTCCTTTATTTCAGTGGACCCGTGGATTGAATTCACTGAGAAGGGTTTGGCGACCGGCAATATGGCTTTCAGCTCCTTTACGGGCTTAACATACTTTTTGCCGCGCCAGTGTCGATTAGCATTTTTAATGTTCTCCCAGCCAACCGTCGTTCAATGAACGGTAACCGGGAGTGTTCCC
The DNA here is from genome assembly GCA_035042075.1 of Drosophila macrospina. NCBI lineage: Eukaryota > Metazoa > Arthropoda > Insecta > Diptera > Drosophilidae > Drosophila > Drosophila macrospina. The sequence goes on along the minus strand of JAWNLW010000588.1, from coordinate 9,884 downwards.
TAAAAAATGGGCAAAGTCGGCTTGATCGTACTCTTCCTCGCTGTCAATTGCTTCGACAGCAGCCTTTGCGGCTTTTTCGTAAGCTATTTTTTGCTCTTCGGAATCCGCTTGAACAATGTTATTAAGACGTTGCCGTCTCGGACCTGTTTGTCGCTCTGAGGAGTTCCTCCATTTAGAAGCGTTTGACTAATTTGGTTGGTTCTGACTATATTCAGTACGCTGCCTGAATTTGGAAGAAGAATCTATCTCCATCGGTTGTGGAGCTTGCTCTTGGCTTTCTTTATTGGGTTGCTCCTTTGGAGCATTTTTCTTGTGTTTGTAATGAGGGTTTCGATCTTGACCGTGGTCTTCCCTGTAGTTTTTATTCGGTTTACCAAATGATCTGTGTTTGCTGTTTTCAGCTGATTGGGATCGGTTCTCAACAACTTTAGCATAGGAGTTTGCAAACATGCTTCTCTCTATGCTGGCTTCTGCTTCTACGGCGAGAGCTAGCGCAGAGGGCAGGTCTTTGGGTTGCGCTGGGAATACAACAGCTCTGAGTTGTTTTCTCAAGCCTGATATGAAAGTGTGTAAGGCATCGGCTCTAACTTCAGCGTTAAGCAAATCAGCGCCTTCTTGTTCGTGTGACATAACAATCTTATTAGTTACCAGATTTAGTCTCTTTTCGACTTCATCATAGTACTGCATAAGTGTCATTTCACTTTGTCTGACCATGTCTAAGTTTTGCCTCAGTAGGCGCAAGGATGTTCGGTCGGCATAGGTGCAATCTAATCTAGCCAGGATGGCATCGAAATTTAGCACCGTGTTGTAGGAGATAAGTAAGGCTCCAGCGGGCCCTGTGACCTTGTTCCCAAGAATGGCTACTGCTTGGTAGTGTTCGCTACTGCCGTCGAAGGGCTTGAAAAGTTCATATGCATCAATTGCTGCTTGTCTCCAAGCAACATATTGGTCTTGTGCACCAGAGAAGTCTGGTACGGATTTTATTTTATTTTTTTTTTTTTTTTTTTTTTTTTTGTTTGGATTTATTGAAGCAGTTAAACTTAAACTATAACAATAACAATAACAAAAGTAATTAAATATTTCGCCGTCTCATAAGAGAGGGATCATATGGGTGTATATTTCAAGCTATACTAGGGACTCCGTATGAGTCCTATGTTCCTGCGTCTGAGTCGTGTGATTGGCTGGCAATCTGGGAGAGCACGAGCCATCCTGTTTTCGTGGTTCCTCAGTCTGTCGCTGTATCTGCCTCAGTAGGCGCAAGGATGTTCGGTCGGCATAGGTGCAATCTAATCTAGCCAGGATAGCATCGAAATTTAGCACCGTGTTGTAGGAGATATGTAAGGCTTGAAAAGGCTTGCCGTCGAAGGGCTTGAAAAGTTCATATGCATCAATTGCTGCTTGTCTCCAAGCCACATATTGGTCTTGTGCACCGGAGAAGTCTGGTACGGATTTTATTATGTCGAGTTTTATGTCGCATTTTACCCCAGGAACAACCGTTATTTTTTGGTAAGAGACGACCGCTGGTGTTTTCACTTGCAACCTTTGTATTTCTTGTGTTATTGAATTTAAATGGGACTGTTCTTGTGCCAATGCCGATCTAACGGCATTTTCAAGGAGAGCTTGAACCTGTGAAGGGTCCATTGTGTTGTCTAACTGATCTTCTGGACACCAACCAACTTGCTCTTCGTCTACACTATCGTCACTGTTGTACTCGGTCTTAATTTCTCTATAGGAGTTCCAGCTCATTTGTTAACCTCGACACTTGTATGAAACTTTTTCGCATTGGGCATATAATTGTCTTAAAAGTAGCAATTGTTTATTTATAATAAAAACATGCATTAAAGGTATGCGTTGGTTTTTTCTTTTAGTGAAAGTATGCAATGGCTTTTATTTTTATTTTTGGTAAAAGTATGCAATTGTTTTTTTTATTTGGGTAAAAGTATGCAATTATTTTTTATTTTTATTTTGGGTAAAAGTATGCAATTGTTTTTTATTTTAATTTGGGTGAGAGTATGCAATTCTTTTTCCTTGGCAAAATATGTATTTTTTCAAAACTTCAATTCTTGTGTGTTTTTTTTTTCTTGTTATTTATTATTGCTATTTGGGTTCACTTGACAAACTTACATGTTTTTGTATTGTTGCCTATGAATTTTGGTGGGTATTGAGACGTTTGGGCGCCAGTTAATTTGGTTATGTGGTCCGGTGGAACATAGCTTTTCCTCTTTTCAATCTTCTTTCAGTATGCTTTAAGCTCAGCAACAACAACACACTCATATATTTTGTTGCTGCATTGCTTAGAGAGCGCGTGCAGCTGCTGTCGTACATTGTTGTTGCTGTGCTCGCCGAGTGCTAATTGTTGTTGTTGCTAGTGCAGAGCACTGAACCCACATTTTGGCGTGTCAGCATTATTCATGTAGTTTTACTTAGTTGCTATGGGATTTATGTGTTAAATTAAACATACTTATACATACATATATGACAAATGCAATAACTCGTGCTGTATATGTATTGCGGTTGCCGACCGAGCAGTATGTAAGGCGGTGGCTCAAGTTATAAGACGTACGATTTGCGTGTGAGAGGTCTGCGGTTCGTATCTTGGTGCATCCCAGACAAAATTTTTAATGTTTTTAAAATTTTATAAAAGCAATATGTAGGCACAAGACGTGTTTTTAACCACCAATTGATTTATCAGCATAGTTTTCATAATAAGCATCTCAGTAAAAACAGACGCGCTGGACAGTTACAGTTATACGTGTATACACAGCAACGCGCAAAAAAAGGAACGGTTGTTTGTTTTCCCTTTCGCTCTTGCGCGTTCACTCACTATTGCTGCTCTCTTCCAAGAACGAACGATAATGAGTTGAACATTGCTTAAGCTTATTTGGCTTTAAATTAGTTTTATATTTGCTTTATTTTTTTGCTTTCCCCGATTAGTTCAGAGTCTACCACAGCCGTTGTACGACTGTAGCTGCCTGACTTGTTAGTAATAACATTAGACTAAAATAATAATTTAAACTAATTTTAAAAGTAAAAGGGAGCACGGTGACTTTAGTGGCACACTGAAAGTGCTGGAGTTACCAAATTTGATGACGACAATGATAAAGTGTGCAGGCAGATCAAGATTGATTTAGATTTTTTGTCACGCTCCCTACAGCCTCAGCCCCGCAAATCGAAATAAACGTATTTCTAAAGCTACAGACTTCAGATTTGGCACACAGAGAGGATACCCTTCAGCGGACGTTCATCACGATCGGAGCATAAACATAGAAGTTATTATGCATTGATCACCAGGTTTATGGCAGCTGCAGCGGCCAACAATTGTTTTAGTTACTGTGTAAAACACTGGCTCAAGTTATGGAATTCTCTGGTAAGAGGTGTAAGGCTCGAAACTTGCTGCGCCTTAGAAATTTTTTTTTGGTCTCTGCATTTAAAAAGTGCATTGTCTTCTAAGTTTGACGAAAGTGAAATGTGCGTAACAGGCAGAAGGAGACGTGGCAGACCATATACATTCATGATAGAAGATATTATGCATTGATCACCAGGTTCATGGCAGCTGCAGCGGCCAACAATTGCTTTAGTTACTGTGTAAAACAGTGGCTCAAGTTATGAAATTCTCTGGTAAGAGGTGTAAGGTTCGAAAATTGCTGCGTCTTAGAAATTTTTTTTAGTCTCTGCATTTAAAAAGTACATTGTCTTCTAAGTTTGACGAAAGTGAAATGTGCGTAACAGGCAGAAGGAGCCGTGGCAGATCATATACATTCATGATCAGCATCAACAGCCGTCCGTCTGTCTGTCTGCTTTAGTTACTGTGTAAAATAGTGGCTCAAGTTATGGAATTCTCTGATAAGAGGTGTAAGTTTCGAAACTTGCTGCGTCTTAGAAATTTTTTTTTAGTCTCCGCATTTAAAAATTACATTGTCTTCTATGTTTGACGAAAGTCAAATGTGCGTAACAGGCAGAAGGAGCCGTGGCAGACCATATACATTCATGATCAGCATTAACAGCCGTCCGTCTGTCTGTTTGCTCGTCCGTATGAACACCTAGATCTCAGAGACTATAAGTGCTAGAATTACCAAATTTGGTGACGACAATGGTAGAGTGTGCAGGCAGATCAAGATTGTTTTAGATTTTTCTCACGCTCCCTACAGCCCCGCAAATCGAAATAAACGCATTTCTAAAGCTAAAGACTTCAGCGGATGTTCTCCGAAAATTTCGCGGTCATGGCAGCTGCACCGGCGGCGCGCAGCGCCAACAATTGTTTTAGTTACTGTGTAAAACACTGGCTCAAGTTATGGAATTCTCTGGTAAGAGGTGTAAGGTTCGAAAATTGCTGCGTCTTAGAAATTTTTTTTAATCTCTGCATTTAAAAAGTACATTGTCTTCTAAGTTTGACGAAAGTGAAATTTGCGTAACAGGCTGAAGGAGCTGTGGCAGACCATATACATTCATGATCAGCATCAACAGCCGTCCGTCTGTCTGTCTGCTTTAGTTACTGTGTAAAATAATGGCTCAAGTTTGGAATTCTCTGGAAAGAGGTGTAAGGTTCGAAACTTGCTGCGTCTTAAACATTTTTTTTTAGTCTCTGCATTTAAAAAGTACATTGTCTTCTTAGTTTGACGAAAGTGAAATGTGCGTAACAGGCAGAAGGAGCCGTGGCAGATCATATACATTCATGATCAGCATTAACAGCCGTCCGTCTGTCTGTTTGCTCGTCCGTATGAACACCTAGATCTCAGAGACTATAAGTGCTAGAATTACCAAATTTGGTGACGACAATGGTAGAGTGTGCAGGCAGATCAAGATTGTTTTAGATTTTTCTCACGCTCCCTACAGCCCCGCAAATCGAAATAAACGAATTTCTAAAGCTAAAGACTTCAGCGGATGTTCTCCGAAAATTTCATCACGATCGGCAGCTGATCAGCGGCCAACAATTGTTTAGTTATTGTGTAAAACACTGGCTCAAGTTATGGAATTCTCTGGTAAGAGGTGTAAGGTTCGAAAATTGCTGCGTCTTAGAAATTTTTTTTTAGTCTCTGCATTTAAAAAGTACATTGTCTTCAAGTTTGACGAAGTGTTGCGTAACGGCGAAGCGAAACTGTGGCAGACCATATACATTCATGATCAGCATCAACAGCCGTCCGTCTGTCTGTCTGCTTTAGTTACTGTGTAAAATAATGGCTCAAGTTATGGAATTCTCTGGAAAGAGGTGTAAGGTTCGAAACTTGCTGCGTCTTAAACATTTTTTTAGTCTCTGCATTTAAAAAGTACATTGTCTTCTTAGTTTGACGAAAGTGAAATGTGCGTAACAGGCAGAAGGAGCCGTGGCAGATCATATACATTCATGATCAGCATCAACAGCCGTCCGTCTGTCTGTCTGCCAGGTTCATGGAGTTGCAGCGGCAAAAGTGTTTAGTTACGTAAAACACTGGCTCAAGTTATGGAATTCTCTTGTAAGAGGTGTAACGTTCGAAACTTGCTGCGTCTTAGAAATTTTTTTTAAGTCTCTGCATTTAAAAAGTACATTATCTTCTAAGTTTGACGAAAGTGAAATGTGCGTAACAGGCAGAAGGAGCCGTGGCAGACCATATACATTCATGATCAGCATCAACAGCCGGCTCAAGTTATGGAATTCTCTGATAAGAGGTGTAAGGTTCAAAACTTGCTGCGTCTTAGAAATTTTTTTTAGTCTCTGCATTTAAAAAGTACATTGTCTTCATGTTTGATTCTATGTTTGACGAAAGTCATATGTGCGTAACAGGCAGAAGGAGCCGTGGCAGACAATATACATTCATGATCAGCATTAACAGCCGTTCGTCTGTATGTTTGCCCGTCCGTATGAACACCTAGATCTCAGAGACTATAAGTGCTAAAATTACCAAATTTGGTGACGACAATGGTAGAGTGTGCAGGCAGATCAAGATTGTTTTAGATTTTTGTCACGCTCCCTACAGCCCCGCAAATCGAAATAAACGTATTTATAAAGCTAAAGACTTCAGCGGATGTTCTCCGAAAATTTCATCACGATCGGAGCATAAACATAGAAGTTATTATGCATTGATCACCAGGTTCATGGCAGCTGCAGCGGCCAACAATTGTTTTAGTTACTGTGTAAAACACTGGCTCAAGTTATGGAATTCTCTTGTAAGAGGTGTAAGGCTCGAAACTTGCTGCGCCTTAGAAATTTTTTTTAGTCTCTGCATTTAAAAAGTGCATTGTCTTCTAAGTTTGACGAAAGTGAAATGTGCGTAACAGGCAGAAGGAGCCGTGGCAGACCATATACATTCATGATCAGCATCAACAGCCGGCTCAAGTTATGGAATTCTCTGATAATAGGTGTAAGGTTCAAAACTTGCTCCGTCTTAGAAATTTTGTTTTAGTCTCTGCATTTAAAAAGTACATTGTCTTCTATGTTTGACGAAAGTCATATGTGCATAACAGGCAGAAGGAGCCGTGGCAGACCAAATACATTCATGATCAGCATTAACAGCCGTCCGTCTGTCTGTTTGCCCGTCCGTATGAACACCTAGATCTCAGAGACTATAAGTGCTAGAATTACCAAATTTGGTGACGACAATGGTAGAGTGTGCAGGCAGATTAAGATTGTGTTAGATTTTTGTCACACTCCCTACAGCCCCGCAAATCGAAATAAACGTATTTCTAAAGCTAAACCTTTAGCGGATGTTCTCCGAAAATTTCATCACGATCGGAGCATAAACATAGAAGTTATTATGCATTGATCACCAGGTTCATGGCAGCTGCAGCGGCCAACAATTGCTTTAGTTACTGTGTAAAACAGTGGCTCAAGTTATGAAATTCTCTGGTAAGAGGTGTAAGGTTCGAAAATTGCTGCGTCTTAGAAATTTTTTTTTAGTCTCTGCGTTTAAAAAGTACATTGTCTTCTAAGTTTGACGAAAGTGAAATGTGCGTAACAGGCATAAGGAGCCGTGGCAGACCATATACATGCATGATCAGCATCAACAGCCGTCCGTCTGTCTGTCTGCTTTAGTTACTGTGTAAAATAGTGGCTCAAGTTATGGAAATTTTTGGAAAGAGGTGTAAGGTTCGAAACTTGCTGCGTCTTAAACATTTTTTTTAGTCTCTGCATTTAAAAAGTACATTGTCTTCTAAGTTTGACGAAAGTGAAATGTGCGTAACAGGCAGATGGAGCCGTGGCAGATCATATACATTCATGATCAGCATCAACAGCCGTCCGTCTGTCTGTCTGCTTTAGTTACTGTATAAAATAGTGGATCAAGTTATGGAATTCTCTGATAAGAGGTGTAAGTTTCGAAACTTGCAGCGTTTTGAAATTTTTTTTTAGTCTCTGCATTTAAAAATTACATTGTCTTCTATGTTTGACGAAAGTGAAATGTGCGTAACAGGCAGAAGGAGCCGTGGCAGACCATATACATTCATGATCAGCATTAACAGCCGTCCGTCTGTCTGTTTGCCCGTCCGTATGAACACCTAGATCTCAGAGACTATAAGTGCTAGAATTACAAAATTTGGCGACGACAATGGTAGAGTGTGCAGGCAGATCAAGATTGTTTTAGATTTTTGTCACGCTCCCTACAGCCCCGCAAATCGAAATAAACGTATTTCTACAGACTTGGGATTTGGCACACAGAGTCTGAACTAATCGGGGAAAGCAAAAAAAAAATAAAGCAAATATAAAACTAAATTTAAAGCCAAATAAGCTTAAGCAATGTTCAACTCATTATCGTTCGTTCTTGGAAGAGAGCAGCAATAGTGAGTGAGCGCGCAAGAGCGTAAGGGAAAATAAACAACCGTTACTTTTTGTGCGCGTTGCTGTGTATACACGTATAACTGTAACTGTCCAGCGCGTCTGTTTTTACTGAGATGCTTATTATGAAAACTATGCTGATAAATCAATTGGTGGTTAAAAACACGTCTTGTGCCTACATATTGCTTTTATAAAATTTTAAAAACATTAAAAATTTTGTCTGGGATGCACCAAGATTCGAACCGCAGACCTCTCACACGCAAATCGTACGTCTTATAACTTGAGCCACCGCCTTACATACTGCTCGGTCGGCAACCGTCAATACATATACAGCACGAGTTATTGCATTTGTCATATGTGTATGTATAAGTATGTTTAATTTAACACATAAATCCCATAGCAACTAAGTAAAACTACATGAATAATGCTGACACGCCAAAATGTGGGTTCAGTGCTCTGCACTAGCAACAACAACAATTAGCACTCGGCGAGCACAGCAACAACAATGTACGACAGCAGCTGCACGCGCTCTCTAAGCAATGCAGCAACAAAATATATGAGTGTGTTGTTGTTGCTGAGCTTAAAGCATACTGAAAGAAGATTGAAAAGAGGAAAAGCTATGTTCCACCGGACCACATAACCAAATTAACTGGCGCCCAAACGTCTCAATACCCACCAAAATTCATAGGCAACAATACAAAAACATGTAAGTTTGTCAAGTGAACCCAAATAGCAATAATAAATAACAAGAAAAAAAAAACACACAAGAATTGAAGTTTTGAAAAAATACATATTTTGCCAAGGAAAAAGAATTGCATACTCTCACCCAAATTAAAATAAAAAACAATTGCATACTTTTACCCAAAATAAAAATAAAAAATAATTGCATACTTTTACCCAAATAAAAAAAAACAATTGCATACTTTTACCAAAAATAAAAATAAAAGCCATTGCATACTTTCACTAAAAGAAAAAACCAACGCATACCTTTAATGCATGTTTTTATTATAAATAAACAATTGCTACTTTTAAGACAATTATATGCCCAATGCGAAAAAGTTTCATACAAGTGTCGAGGTTAACAAATGAGCTGGAACTCCTATAGAGAAATTAAGACCGAGTACAACAGTGACGATAGTGTAGACGAAGAGCAAGTTGGTTGGTGTCCAGAAGATCAGTTAGACAACACAATGGACCCTTCACAGGTTCAAGCTCTCCTTGAAAATGCCGTTAGATCGGCATTGGCACAAGAACAGTCCCATTTAAATTCAATAACACAAGAAATACAAAGGTTGCAAGTGAAAACACCAGCGGTCGTCTCTTACCAAAAAATAACGGTTGTTCCTGGGGTAAAATGCGACATAAAACTCGACATAATAAAATCCGTACCAGACTTCTCCGGTGCACAAGACCAATATGTGGCTTGGAGACAAGCAGCAATTGATGCATATGAACTTTTCAAGCCCTTCGACGGCAAGCCTTTTCAAGCCTTACATATCTCCTACAACACGGTGCTAAATTTCGATGCTATCCTGGCTAGATTAGATTGCACCTATGCCGACCGAACATCCTTGCGCCTACTGAGGCAGATACAGCGACAGACTGAGGAACCACGAAAACAGGATGGCTCGTGCTCTCCCAGATTGCCAGCCAATCACACGACTCAGACGCAGGAACATAGGACTCATACGGAGTCCCTAGTATAGCTTGAAATATACACCCATATGATCCCTCTCTTATGAGACGGCGAAATATTTAATTACTTTTGTTATTGTTATTGTTATAGTTTAAGTTTAACTGGATCTTCTGGACACCAACCAACTTGCTCTTCTGCTATCGTCACTGATGTACTCGGTCTTCTCTATAGGAATTCCAGCTCGTTGTTAACCTCGACACTGTATGGGCTTTTTCGCATTGAATATTGATGTAAAAGTAGCAATTGTTTATTTATAATAAAAACATGCGATGCGTTAGTTTTCTTTTAGTGAAAACATTTTTGGTAAAAGTATGCAATTGTTTTTTTATTTGAGACAAGTAATTATTTTATTTTTTATTTTGGGTAAAAGCGTTTACGTTGAGTACTCAATTCTTTTCCTTGGCAAAATATGTATTTTTCAAAACTTCAATTCTTGTGTTTTTT